>VZRI01014403.1:2118203-2132873 GCA_013397515.1 Upupa epops
CCTAATGATTCTATGAAAAAGTAGGAGATGAGCAGCAGTACAAAATAATGTGCCCCGGGTTTTGAGCCCGTTTCATGGTAGGGAGAAACTAGGTGAGTAGTCACAGCACTGAATTTGTTCTTAACTGTCTGCACCAGGGATATCACACAGTCAGAGAGAAGCCGCTGGTTTCTAAGAAAGAAAATACTAAATTCTGCATACCATATTCATGTGCTCTCTTTTAAGTCCCAGGGCAACTCCTGTCTTTTCAAGGAAGCAGTTTTGATTTCAGGGTATCAGAGATTTCAGAGAAACATTTCACTTGATTCCATAAGCAGAGAGCAACCTGGATCCAGTTTATTTCAGACTCTTCAACAATGACAATATCTCCCTTATTTTCTTTCTATTCATTTCCTAGAATAATGATGTGTCACAGAGCAACCTGCTTTTGGTGCCAGCACCAATGATTAGGATATTTGCTGTCAGCTACTGATTAATAGAGGAATATTGCCATTTTCCTAAGTTGTTGTAGAACATTAACAGTTGACGCCCACTGCTCTTCTTGAGGTGATCCTTTGCATTTGTATTTGTTTCCTTTCCACTACCTCCCATCTAGTCTTGGATAGGGAAGCTATCTTGGATAGGGAAGCTATAGCTAGTCCATGGGTAGATAAGACTCAAATTCTCATCTTTAATAGAAAGGTTGTTGATGATTTTGTTTTATTTTTGATACATAGACATCCCATGAGATGCAAAATTTGGGTGGATTAAAGGAGGAACTTGAAAGCAGTGGAGGCAGCTGGCACTCAAGGAAGTCTAAAATGGATCTGCACATGACAAGACTGAGGCAGAAACACTCTGAAAAGACAGTTGTGGATTTCCATTTGGTTTTGTTACAGTTCCCTGTAAGTGACAGGGGAAGAAGTAGGGATCAATACACTTAGTGGATCACTTTCTCCAGTATATTACTACCATTTAGCTAAAGCTGATAAATACTGCATCTGAAGGGCTGAAAAGATAGAACAAGCAGCAGGAAGACTCCCTGCAAATTAAAACAAAGAAGAACAAGACAAGAAGATGGTCCAGGACATTTTTTGACACATGCTCAAGTATCACCAGGCTTCCCACTGCAGAGGAACAGTCAGCATTCAACACATGGGTAAGGAAATGTTCAAAAAGTTATCGGTTAGGTGCCAGCAGTGAAGAGGGGGCAAAGCAGAAAATGAGGGGGGTGGCATTAGTATCTGTTTTCTTCTTTTTTGGCAGGAACACAGAACAGATTATCTGCCCACACTGTCTTTGCACCCCAAAAATCTTTCCAGAATATAGATTAGCAACAGATCAAGAAATAATTACTCGGATGGTGCCCTGGGGGCAGCACCAGCAGCACCCACGCTGCACAGCCACAGCACAGCAGCCATGAGGTGTGGTTGGTGTTTCCACTAAAGAAAAGTTTCCTCCAAGAAATCACTGCAGGGATTCGGTAGTGACATGAGACACAAGTGGCAGAAGTCAAACATCTATATATGGCAATACCATAGCGGGGGCTTAATCATCTCCTTATTTCAGCTGCCACACAGAGGCAACAGTGCACAGGAGAAGCATCACTGAGTGTCAGGATTTCAAATGAGTTATGATTTCTTTCTCTGCTTATATAGGCAAGTTATATTCTCTTTTCCTGAGCCAGGCAAATATTTTGCAGGGATTTTGCTGGAGTAAGAATCCCACCATCCCTGACCTGCGAGACCATCCAGCTTAACTCAGAGTCACAGGAAATCCAAGAAAGAAGGAGGCCATGAATGACATTTATCTCACTACATAATTTGCTTCCCCTTGATGCTCACATATTAATAAAAAAAATTACACCTTATCTTGTCACTTAACAGTGTCTCTGATTATCCAACTGGTTTAGTTCTAAATATCTAATTTGGTAAATACTTCCACTGACTTACAACAGCAGTTACCTTGGTTTTGACCTGTGATGGTGTTGACATCTTTTCACAGCTAGCAAGGGCTTCCATGTCAGCAAGAGCTTTGGAAGCAGCTACAGAGGGATATTGTCAGAATGCTCCATACCAGCTGCTGTGCTTTCCAGACAGTAGCAGCTAGAGCAAATTAACTTTAAAGCATGTTTTGATTTAATCAAATGGAGGACCCTCCTGTGATATATTGCTTTCTGAAACTGAGTGACCGTTGTGCTTGATGTGAACTGTTAAAACACTACAGCTGCATTACACAGTTAGAATCCAGTAAATAAGGACTTCCACACATATTTATGTGCTTGAGCTCATCATCAACCTTGACAACTAAAAGGTGGAAATCCCTTCAGTTTGACAAACATGGAACAAAGGAGCAGAAATGCACTGAGCCTGTCATGTTGAAAAGGCCAGAGTAAGTCTAATTCCCAAGCCTGGGAACCAGGCACTAATATTTTTGTGACTTGTTGAAAATCCCAAGTACATCACTACTCTTTCTTTCAAACTTCTGGGGATCAGTTCTCTACTTTCCAGCTAATTGCCACTAACAAACTGAGGTTGTATCACAAATTAACAATATAAGAAGAAGGAGCTCTATAAGAGTAGATGTCCATCTTCATTGGTGTTCTCTGGTTTTTAGGGAACTGGCTACTGAAGGTGGCACAGATGCTCTGTTCAGTAGTAGACAGCACCAGAGTTTTTGGATATGGACATGTGAGATGTGATTTGGCTTGGGATATGCTTCCAATATATTTCAGATAAAATCCTCTATTTTGCCCTTATCCTTTCTGCAGCCAGATTCATGCTGGTATAATATAGAATGAGTTTGACCCAAACAGTCACTTCTTCTGCAGTCTACTTCTTTGTATTCAAGCTAACTATGCTTCCAGGGTCTGACTTTAGGAACCTTTCAGGGAACAGAGATACACACGCAGCTCCTGTGAAAGGCTACATGAATTCTGGAGTGCTGCAAAACTCTTTAATATGTGGATTGTGATCAGAATCAATCACTGGGCTATTCATCTGGTGCTATTCAAAGGCCACATTAAGGAATTTCAATCGAGATATTTATCGAGGACCATGCTATATCTTCCAGTGTAAAAAAATTCAAAGGGGGGCTAGAAAGGGGCTATAAACCAGATGAGCCCCCCAATGGAAAAAAGTTACACTGATGATGAAAGTGCATTTTTAAAAGTGTTCTCTAAAAAGCTCACAAGTTCATGTATAATAAATTAATTTTCTTTAGGTCCTTCAAATATCAGATTTCACCTTGCACACAGCAAATACTCAACCTAACAGGTGACTTTAGTTACTTACAGCCAGGATAAAACGCAGAGGCTGGTTTTCATATGAAACCCGAGGGAAACCAATGCCAATTTTTCAATGCTTATCAGTGAGACACAAATGCTTTCTGATTTTTTTTATTTTAATTTGACCTAGCCAAAAAACATCTGACAGTCGCTTAAAAGCAAGTGGTCTGATTGTCAGGAGCACTGGGGATGCATGACTAGAAGGGCTTCATTGATGAAGTCCTTCCAAAAAACCGGATTATAAGAGTCTCAGCTGGCACAATTTTATTGGGGATTTTTCTGAAAGAAACCTGCTCTAATTTTCTTACTTTAGTTTTCATTCCTGACAATAAAGTTGACTCTCATTTGCAAAAGACGATTATGAATTAAATTATTCTACTAAAGATAACCCTTCTTTCCCTGTTGTTCCTCTTGAAAGATGGATCAGATTTGCCATGAATGAAGAATCTGTGGTTCAAAATGTGTATCGCTTCTAATTATAGAGTGCACCCAGTGCCTTGTATTTGTATTGGTGAGGTACCCAGGAGCTGGGCGAGTGGCTGATGGCAGTGTTTGGGGAGCACAGCTTTTCCTTCTCATTTGGCTGTCCAGACAAAGCTGGAACATAGGAGGTTTCGTATACATATCAGCAGGAACTTCTCCCCGGGGAGGGTACTGGAGCATTGGAACAGGCTGCCCAGGGGGGCTGTGGAGTTTCCTTCTCTGGAGACATTCCAGACCTGCCTGGATGTGTTTCTATGCAACTTGGTCTAGGTGATCCTGCTGTGGCAGGGGGATTGGACTAGTTCAACTTTTGAGGTCCCTTCCAATCCCTAATGATTTTATGAAAAGTGGCTTGAGGTTCTTTTTTGTCTTAAAAATCAGAAAATACTGCTGCAAACTATGCCTGTGCTCAGAATAGAATCTCATCCCTGGTTTTCTAGAAGGTGGCAGCTGAACAGGCACAAGAGAATAGTGTAAATCTACTTGGAAGAAGCAGTATTATTATTTGAGCTTTTCATGGTAGGCAAAGGAAAAGCTACTAAAGATTACCTGCAACTAGAAATAAGAGTGAATTCATGTCCAAATATGACCCAAAGGTTCACTCACCCTGACTGTCCTTTGTGAGAATCAATTGATATTTCTATAAGGCTTTGAAGAAAAAGTGTAACCAGTTGAGCAGTTACCCCAGGAACACAGACTGTACCCTACTTTCCTTATAGCTGCTATCAGACTGTCCATAACGAAAACATATGCTCCCTCTAAAACCAGGGAAAGGCCTTCACTGCTGACTTCTAACAGGTTCTTAAATCTAGATGCCTAAAATCAAATACCTCTTCCAAGATCCCAGTCTCGGTCTAAGTAGAAGCATTACCAGGTACAAAACAGACATGAAATTCAGCTACGTCCATCTTGCCCAATGCAATTCCAAGACCTGAAATGGGAAAACAATGTGTCAGACTCCTTACTTTACCCATTTTTCTCTTAAAATCCCAATACTTCCAGGAATTCTTTTCCCCAAGCAGTAATCAGAACAGCAGAGCAGCCCAGAATTCCGGTGAATTACAGAGGTTCCAGTTAAAAACACATGATATCAGAAAAGTAGAAATATCAGGGGAGGAGGCATCAAGAAGGGCTTTGCATCATTCCATCTAATTTTCATTGTAAAAATATAAACTGAAGTCTCAAGAGTCTTGTTAGGCAAGTTCAGCATACGGGAAGCTTGAGCAAATGAGTTTCACTTTTGCTAGCTGAGATTGTTTTGGCAACTAAAAATGTGCTTTGTATGACAGGAACATGGTCGGGACTTGGAACACTTCCCCCCACAACCAGTCTTGTCACAGTCTCCTTCAAAAATGCCTCCAGATCATTGCATTTGTATTACTGGCCTCAGATTATTTACATCTGATCTTGCAGTGCTGTTAACAAAAGCTGGGCTGGCTTGTGCAAATTTAAATATCTTTTTTCTTTTTTTAAAATGTGAAATCCCAGTTTAACTACATAACAGACTTCAAAGAGGGTTTAACATTAGCAGTGCCTGCCGCACGGGTTATTAAACTGCTTTCTGGAAGAGTTATTGCCTTAATTTATTCATCTATTTTGGCTACAGCAAACCCCGTTACCCTCTTCATTTAATGAGATAAATTCTAAAAAGAACATAGTTTAAGAAGGACAAGCGAGGGATAAACCAGCAGATACCAGAGTGGATACGAGAACTTCAACCTAACCATTGGGATCAATACCTTGACGTGTAGCCTGGTTATTGTGACCTCAGAAGGGTCTGGGTTAGGGTACACTGTTCCATTGGTGGGAAGGAAGGTTTCTTCCATCTCAATAACCTGCAAGAAAGTCCTGTGACAAAGCACTGCTTGCTGTCTGATCCTCAGGCAAAGTAATCTGGGTGCAGGAAGGGACAGAATCCCAGCATGAGAGTCCATTAAACAGCTCAGAGAAGAGTCTGCAGAGTTACAGCCATCACACTTCAGAAGACCCACAAGGGTATCCTCCAGAAGACTCTCACACAGCTACAGACAAAAACAAGAAGAGAAGAGTGAGGGAAACAAAACAGAAAGCAAATGCCATTACGGTATCAACTCATAGTCTTTCAAACCCACCCTCTACTAGTTCAGTTTTCTGTTATATAAACTGGATGGGGAAGACAGAGAATTGTGTGATCAGTGGGGTTATGTTCTAATTAACTTCCCCAAAACACAAAGTGTCTCAGCCTGTAGCTGCTAAGGCATTTCTGACGTATTTTGCTGTTGTAGTTTGTATTCCAACATATGTCCAGCAGCTGCTTCTAGTCAGAACATCTTGAAAAATCTCATACCTGTAACCAGAGGTTTCAGTCTCACAAAGCTCTAAGTCACGTAACACTCAAACCCACTCCTCCTTGGTCAGAAGATCATAGAATCATAGAATCATTAGGGATTGGAAGGGACCTCGAAAGACCTAGTCCAATAGAGAAAACCCAGGCAGCAATGTCCAATGCTTCCTCAGGCTGTAGAACAGCCTCTGAGTTTTAGATGAAACTCAGTGATGACAGAGTGAGTCCTGCAACTTCATCAGACAGATCGTTACTAGTGAGTAGTTTTGGACTCAATAGTAAACAGAACATCTCTTTAAAAATCACCTTGCTCCACAATATTCAGGTCCATCAAAAAAAGAAAAGCCCAGTTTCTAAAATTTACTTGGCATTTTCTTCTTTAAATGAGAGAGCACAGAGAACCTAAGGGGAGAAGCCAAAACACCTCATGTTGACATTTTTCCAATGGAAAATTTCAATTACTTTGTCTTTTAAAATGTTGAGCTCTAATAATCTAATGGTAAAATCAAAAGATAGGACAAAACAGGTTCCTTTCTGTCAATAAGAAAGAGATTCACTTCCTCCAAATTATTTTTCAGGCTTCTTCTTCATGGAAAATTGTGGAATTATGGGGAAAAGAGGATTCAAAGGAAGCCCATGTTTTGAAGTTGGGTGCTGCTATGCTCCACACAAACTGAGTGATCGCTCAAACCTCAAGCCAGCCAGACTTGAGGTGAACTCATACCTAGAAAACATAATTGCAAAAGAACCCAGTAGAAGTTATAATTGTGGTTCTCACTGCAGAGCCTTCCTGCACTTCAGAGTGAGACATTGTGTTATAACACGTAGGTTTCCATAGCAAACACCTAATTTCAATATAAACAGACTATGCTAAAAATGTATCTTCCTGGTAGCAGCTAATGCCCAAGGGCTGTCGAGATCACCTTCCTCTTTTCAAAATACATTCACAGTTATTTATTATAAACAGATATTAGAATGGATGCAGAATTGTAAACTTCCTAAATGAGTATCTCATCTACATTCAGCCGTGCACAAAAGCTGAGAAATTCACTGCATTATGCAAATATGGACTTTTTTCCAAATGTATTCCACTTTCTTCTGAATAATTCCCAAGGATGTTTACTTACTGCGGTAAACCACATGAGCAGAACCAACTTAATTTGTACCATTTGGTACTAACGGTCAACTTTTCCACTCCTGAATCTGCCTTGCTACCACAATATCAGTATTGTATATGTTCAACAGGAGGTGGACTAGATGACCTCTGGAGGTCCCTTCCAACCTGGAACAATTCATAGAATCATAGAATTATGGAATCACAGAATCATTAGGGATCAGAAGGGACCTTGAAAGAGCATCCAGTCCAATCTCCCTGCCACAGCAGGATCACCTAGACAAAGTCACACAGGAACACATCCAGGTGGGTCTGGAACATCTCCAGAGAAGGAGACTCCACAATCCCACTGGGCAGACTGTTCCAATGCTCCAGAACCGTCCCTGGTTCCTTCTGATATTTATATGGAACCTCCTCTGTTCCAGCTTGCACCCATCTATTAAATCATGTCACATCCCACAGGTAACAATATTGAATTTGCTTTTTGTTTGCACAATATTTGAGAAATCAGTGCCTGCTGGCATTAAGGAAATTAATTCAATTTAGATCTCAAATAGTTTTTCAGCAAGAGCTACAGAAATCTCAGAAAACACTTAAAATTTGCCCTTTCACACAAGAAAACCACCCCAGCAGACAGAGTGATTACATGCAGATTTAAAAAACAACAAAACACGGAGCTTCCACCACTCTGCCAGACATAAGCAGCAGCTAAGTCTATTTAGCTTCATGGCTGACTGACTAAATTGGTTTGGGAAGTCAGCAGTTGAAAAACAAATTGAGGAGAGTTTCCAGGCTACTCTTTGAAATTCGTCTCCCTTTTTATTTATCAGGACACTCAAAGAATTATTTTACCTTGTCGTTTTCTTCAACAACCTGGGAAGTTGTGCACATTGATAAAGGGCCACGTTCTGCTTCTTTCCAGGTAAAACCCCGGCATTTCTGAGCACAACAACATCATCCTGAGGAGCTGAAGAAGAGACAGACAAGACAGCAAAACCAAAAAAAAGATGCTTTTTGCTCCACTTGCAGTCCTAGGGCAACATTCTGCTCCCTGCTGGAAGGAATGGACACTGGTGGAGCAAAAAGGATTAAGAAATCAAGGAGAATATTTAATAGCAGACCAATTTTCAAGGAACTAATTTATTCCAGCATTCAAGACTGCAGAATTGAAATGAGATAATGATGGAAGGAAATACTTGAAGAGATGAGGCAGCAATACTAGCCTGAGAAGTGCCTAACCAGTGAGATGTGTTCATCAAAGACAAAGAAGCCCTGAATTAGGCTCATTGTCATTGTTGGCTTTATACACGGTAAGATTGAAGATGTAAATGCATCATTCATTAATTTTTGTCTTTTTAATCTGCTGTTACTACTGTCAACATTTCAGCTCGTTTGTGCTCCCGCTTGACAGCAGTACCTAGAGCTGGACAAATACTGCCAAACGGTGTTTACGAAACGTTGTGTGAATTCTGAGCAGCTGCTTGGTTCAGCCACGTTTGTGCCCCTTTGTTGTTCATGAATATTCAAGGGAACATGTTTTTGTTTGCACAAATGGTTGGGGAGTGGCTGCTCCTGTTTGAATACAGTCTCACCCAAACAAGGATATTCCTGGGGGATCAAGAGCGCTTGCTAATTCACTTGTTACCCCCTTATTACTATAAAAAAAGTTTGGGGCATTTTATCAAAAACCAGGTCACTATCACCCACCTCAATGAACCAGTTGGGTGCTGCCATGCACAAGCAGCAGGCAGCACAACAAGCACAGAAGTCAGGAATGGCAAGTGCGGGCACGAGCAAAAGGATCCAAGGAAGAAAATGGAAGCTTTTTGTGGCAGGAAGCAAAGAGTTAAACCAGTGACTACTAGTCCAAATGAATAACCAGCCCGGCACTCATGAAGCATCTCAGTTTGAAATCAGGTTATTGAAAGCATACGCAGGGAGAAGAGGAAAACCGCCAAAACAAGCTGGGCTAGCAGCTGTTCTTCCTAAGGTTGCCTGCACTGTGTCTTAACCTAGCGTTACGGCTGGGTTACATGCAATGCAGCAGTCTTGTACTGCTTACTGTTTCTTCCAGCAGAAGAAGCAGATAAATAATGCATCAATGAATCTTGCTTAAAGATGCAGCAGCTGCATGAAATCTGGGCACAACTGCCAGACAGTAAGAGATGTGGGCTATGGGATCTCTGCAGCTACACTCAGATGTACTGCCTGTTCTGCACTTACCAAGTCACCAAGAGCTTTTGACTGTTGTGAGAGTTAAGCTGCTCATGCAGACAAGATGCCCATACTGGTAGCTTACCTGGGGGAGGTTGCTGCTGATTCTCAAACAAGAGGCTCTGAAGTTTGAAAACAACGGTTATAAAGTACAAGTCATCCCAAAGTTTTACTATGTGTGAAGCTGAAGTTGAGAGAGACAGAACACACACTGAGAGTATTAATTATGTACATGCATTTCTCATTTGCAAATGAGGAAGGAGAATATTTCTATGACCTCATGAATGTCTATAAATATGTGAGAGTTGGGTGTCAGGAGGATGGAGCCAGGCTCTTCTCAAGGTCATCTAGTGATAGGACAAGGGGCAATGGGTGCAAGACGGAACAGAGGAGGTTCCATATCAATATCAGAAGGAACTTCTTCCCAGTGAGGGTAACAGAGCACTGGAACAGGCTGCCCAGGGAGGTTGTGGAGTCTCCTCCTCTGGAGACATTCCAGACCCACCTGGCTGTGTTTCTGTGCAACTTGGTCTAGGTGATCCTGCTGTGGCAGGGGGATTGGACTTTCGAGGTCCCTTCTGATCCGCAATGATTCCATAATGTCAGGTTGAACATCCATCAGCAGCGACACATTTACAGCTGATCCTGGCTTGCGAGAAGGGGTAGCACAGATTGCCTCCTCTGGTTTATTTCCTGTGGTTTCAGGGGGCCCTCATAAAAAGAAGCAAAACAAGAAAGCCCTGTGAATCTGTTGCTAAGCAGCAAACGGATGGACACGGCATGACCATATTTCCACAGTACGTGAAGTTTGTGAAGCTTTAGGCTAATTACAAAGAAAAGCGAAAACTCCACATGACACCAGTTTTAGAACAGCACTGGTTTATCAACACATAAAGGTCATTATGTCAGCATTGCTCAACTTGTAGTGGCTTGGAAAAATACTGCTTTTAAGAAGCTAATGGAGTCGTTGGGGAGGTAGAGTGAAATAAACTGAAGACATCTGCAACGATACAGTAATATCAAGCCTTTTTGCCCACACAAAGCCTTCTTTCATGCAGGCAGTCGTACATTGCGATATCCTCTTGGCTATAGGGAAACTTGGACGAGTCTTTCCCAGCTCTGTAGAAACCCCTTCTGAATCTTAGCATGCCTGTCTAAAGATTATCTGAAGGGATGTAATGAATATTCTGGTTTCTGCAATTAGATGCTGTTACTCACACCTAGGGAGTCCCGAGTGCATACAGACTGAGCAGAAATTAATATTTATGGTGATACACATAATTATTCTGAAACATAAAAAAGATATGAAGATACTATTTGATTATTGACCTAACAAGACCCAACTCAAAGCCTAACTACTTCTAACTACTGATTTCAGGGCATGGATGACATTTGTGAGAAAGATGGGATTTTTCCATCTCATATTATAAGCCTGACAGTTTAGGATAAGCGTGGTTCAGTATGTCCCAGCGTGAATAGCATTTCAGCCTTGGGACTGGCACGGATTCTTCCTTGTGGTAGACACTTTAATTAATTGAGAGCATCGATTGCACCCTCAGTAAATGTGCAGATGACACGAAATTCAGGGGGACTGTTGATCTGCTTAAGGGTAGAGGGGCTCTGCAGAAGGATTTGAACAAGCTGGAGCAATGGGCTGAAGCAAATAGGATGAGGTGTAGCAAGGACAAGTGCTGGGTTGAGCACTTTGGTCACAACAACCCCCAGCAGACCTTCAAACTTGGAGAAGCGGGGTTAGAGAACTGCCTGGCACAAAAGGACCTGTGGGTGTCAGTTGACAGCCGAGAGAACAGAAGACAGCAGGGTGCCCAGGTGGCCAAGACGACCAACAGTATCCTGGCCTGGATCATGAATGGTGTAACCAGAAGGAGTAGGGAGGTGATGGTGCCCCTGTACTCTGCACTTGTGCAACCACACCATGAGTACTGGTTCCAGTTTTGGGCACCACAGCATAAGAATGACAGTGAGGGGCTGGAGCAGGGCCAGAGAAGGGCAGTGAGGCTGGGGAGAGGGCTGGCAAACGGGCTCTATGAGGAGTGACTGAGGGAACTGGGGTCAATTAGTCTGGAGAAGAGGAGGCTGAGAGGAGACCTTATTGCTCTCTACAACTACCTAAAAGGAAGTTGTGGCGAGGCTGGCACTGGTCTCTTCTCCCAAATCACTGATGTTAGGATGAGAGGACATGGTCTCAAGATGCCTCAGGGGAGGTTTAGATTGGATCTTAGGAAGAAATTCTTTCCTGAGAGAGTGATTGAGCACTTGAACAGGCTTCCCAGGGAGGTGGCTGAGTCACTATCCCTGGAGGTGTTTAAAAAGAAGTAGCTAGAGCTAGGCCGTGGTCTGGGGGTTAGGGAGATGTTGGGATGAGGGCTGGACTTGATGATCCTGGAGGCCCTTTCCAGCCAAGGTGATTCTATGATTAGTTTACTCCTTCCCAGGCACTCAGAGAATTTTACCCATTTAGAGCAAATTTCTTTCTTGCTGGCTTGAGGAAATACTGGATGGTATTTTCCAACCTTTCATCTGGCTCTGGCTGGAGAGTTTCAGTTCTCCTTTTCTGCACTGGAGAGGAGGGGAGTATTGTTCAGGGTTGCTAATCTTGTGCCACTGCAGCAGGTAGCACAACAGTCAGGAAACCACCCCTTGCCTTTCTCCTTCTTCTCTCTCTAGTGCTGGGACTGCCAAGAACAGAATCATCCCTGTTAGGAAGCCCTGAGCAACCCCAAATTAAAGTCTGGTTGAAGCCCTTAAGGCTTTTGGTCAGTTGGTCTCTTGGGACCTCATGATCCCAGAAGCTTGCAAGGCTGGAAAGTCTTACAAGACTGTTGTGAGGAGCTAGAGAGGCCACCTGTGGGCCAGGAATCAATCCCTCAGTCTCAATATGGTCTCTCCTCTTTGAGGCAGCCAAGCCAGCTTCCCTCTACCTCACTGTCACAGTTGGAGCCTTCATCTGTGTCAACATCCTCTTCAAATCCTCCTTTGAATTTTCATTCACAACCTGCACAAAACAAGGCTGACAGGAGACAGCAAGAACCTTTGCTACAAGCCTGTGAAAACACAAAACCCTCACACATCTACAGCTACGGAACAAACAGGCTGCTCTGCAAGCAGCTGAATTAAAGTGGGCTGGAGTGCTCTGGACCTGCATATGGTGGAGGGCTGAACTGAGGTCTAATAAGGTGCTAGCTCCGACTGTAGGTTCTCCCTACTTTTGAAGTCTTCCTAACACCTCTGTCTGTGATCATTATTTTATATTAGAAGGGGGTCTGAGCTCTCTCCATACAGCATCTTCCTCAAATGAGTGCTTGCAGAAACTTCTACCCAGCCACCTACTCCAGCAAAACCCACACCAGTTAACAGCTGCTGAGACAGCCCTACCTACCTTTCTGCCAGCTGAACTCAGTCAGTGAACAAAAATCACTGAGAAGAGAGACATGAAGGAAAAGATGAGCATACCTTCAGTGGGGTTCTTTAGGAAATAAGGCTAAAAATAGGAACCTTGCCTTAATAGGAAAAGAAATAGATTCTTTACTCTCATAGTAAATAAAGTCTCACAAGATGAAGAACAGCAGCATCAATTCCTAGCTGAACAAATTCAGCTGCAGCAGATTTAATTTTTATCCAAAGACACATCAGAGAAAATTAAAAGTCATTGATCCTTGTTCATCTACCTGCTTTTCTTCTCCCCTTCCCTCCCAGTCCCACGTTTCAAGCACTTACCAAGAAAATTAAATACAGTCATTAAGGAAGCACTAGAAATCACTTGCCCTCAGCATCTTATTTTTGAAAAGGAAGCCCAGCAAAGAAGCCTTTGAAAAGCAACCAAACATCCACCTCCTGACCCCCAGAGCTTTCATTGTTTTGGGAAAGTTGTGGCCGACTGCATCCCTCGATGCCCTCTTTCAATCACTTATTCACAAGTGTGCTGACCTTAATTTATTCCCCAGGGCCTCCTGTGTGACACCATTTAATTTGATCTTGCTACTCGCTCAGGGCAGCTGAGAGGTTGGAGGATTTCTTTGCAATCATCCTCGCTCAAGTCACTCAATCTTCAGAGAAACAATGACTTGTTTCTGACCCATTCTTTATGAGTTGATCTGAAGAAGGATGTTTTCAAAACAGTGGAAAACTTTTCCTGAAGTTATCCTGTAACAGAATACAGAAGGGATGGCCTCTCCACCAAGCAAAAAAAAACAACAAACCCAACCAAAGACAGGTGTAAGCACTAATGTAAATTTATTGGGTCCAGTTTTGGGCCCCTCAGTTCCAGAAGGACAGAGCTGCTGGAGGGTGTCCAGCATAGAGCAACAAAGATGATGAAGGAAGGAAGGAAGGAAATAGAACACCTCCCTTATGAGGAAAGGCTGAGGGTCCTGGGTCTCTTGAGCTTGGAGAAGAGGGGGCTGAGGGGGACGTCATGAATGTCTATAAATATGTGAGGGGTGGGTGTCAGGAGGATGGAGCCAGGCTCTTCTCAAGGTCATCTAGTGATAGGACAAGGGGCTATGGGTGCAAGCTGGAACATAGGAGGTTTCATACAAATATTAGAAGAAACTTATTNACTGGCATGGAAATGCAGTTTGAATTGTTCGTTTCTAAAATTACTTGATCATAAAGAAGCGTTGTTGTCATGGAATATCTGCTCGTTTAGATAACTGCTCTGTGTGTGCTGCTGCTTCCTTTTTTTTCTGTCCCTAACAAAAAAAATAATTATAGCACAGAACATTTGGGCACGAACTCAAATTAACTGGAATACACATCCTGAGAGAAATCAGCTGTGCATTATAAGGTTCATGACTACACAAAAGAAAACCTCCTCCAGCTGAGTTTGCTTTTGCATTTCGAGGTGCCTTTTCCCCCTTTCTTGTTTCTATGATCATGTCAAGAACAGAACCTTTATCAAATTAGGGGGAAAATGGGCCAGGTTGCTGAGAAACACCTTACACAGCAGGTTTGTAATAATAATGGAAGCAGAGAAGTCTGAGGATCAGATTTTCTCTTAGAAATTGAGCTGGATTGTATTAGACCCAGATGATTCTATATGAAACCTGAGAAACTTTTTCTGTAATGCCATCAAATCAAGTTTTTCCAGCTCCTGGCAACAACCACCAGTAAAAAAATGAAAGCCTTATGTACAGTTACAGTGAAGAAGAAAACGGGCAACTTCTGCTCTGCCTTTTCCAGGTGGGTGGGTTTCTAAGGGCAGTTCACTGGGAGATCCTATGATGCAAAGCAGCAGAATGTTTTTAAACT
>VZRI01014407.1:197-43943 GCA_013397515.1 Upupa epops
TTGATAAGGCCTGACAGCTCACGGCCTAGTACCCTTTTACCCTTATTAAATAGGTGCAACCCACTTGAGTCTAACAAGCCACAATTGTTAAATGTTTCCCCATGATCAAAGAAACCAAAGTTCTTCTGTTCACACTATTTGCAGACCTACTCCATCAATAAGTTGACCAATTTTTCTGAATTCCCTTTTAATTTTCCTGACTCCCCTCTCTATAGCCTCATCTCTACCAGCTTGCACCATCAACAACGGATAATAATCTGTGGGTTTAATGAGTTCGGATATCCTCCTGGTGATATCCTGAACCCAGGATCCTGGGAGGCAGCAGATGTCCCTATGGGAAGGACCTGGTCTACACACAGGACCCTCTGTCCCCCTCAAAAAGGAGTCACCCACAACCACCACCCTTCTGTTCTTTTTCACACTAGAGGTTATGAGAGTCTTTTTAGTATGAGTGCTCCTCGGGGGTTCTCTAGTTAAAAGAATTTCTTCAACCTCCTCATCCTGGTCCCCAAAATCCAGCGCCCCGAACCTGTTCTCTAAGAGCAGATGGAAGGGTGGCATCTGAAAGGTGGAGTGGGGCAAAAGGTCACTCTTCATGCTAAGGATCTCTTATACAACCAAATGACCTCCTGAAAAATGCAGAAGCAACTTTAGAGTAACCTGGATAGACGTGAAGGCAGGATGTCTTCAATTTCAGGAAGAGCTGGCAGAGGGGAGACCTTCCCAGCTTGAGTAATAGCACTGCAACTTGAGTTAAGACAAACACAGCTCCCAGCCCATTGCTCCAGTATATGGACTGTTTATAAAAGCAGAAGATGTTATGTCTGTCAACCTGCCCAGAAATCCTTTAGCCAGCAAAAGGCATCTGAAACTGAGATTGTCAAAAAACAAAAAAGAAATACTTTGCTTCAGGGGAGTTGAAACTGGGGAAGGAAACAAAATTCCTAGAAATCATGGCTGGGAAAACAGACTGGCCATTGACTTGTAACAAGAGCTTACTCTTGTTATTCTGTGGCATAAACATGTGAGTCCCCAGGGCGATGGCCTGCTGAACAGAGAGAATGCCCAGATGGAGGAAGGGTTGCCCATGGTCTTATTGTGTGTAAAATGGGACTAAGCACATAATATGGATGACCCTGAATTATGCAAGGAAGGCAAACTCTTCTGCTGTAGCTCCTTGTATTTTCTGCTATCACAACACTGAGGCTTCTATCATGACGGCTCAACACTCCAGAAAAAGTTGGGTCTAGCGCTTGAGTAGAACTGGGAAGAAGCTATGACCCTAGAGATCACCCTTTGGAAAGCGTACCAGAACAAACCTTCCCCATAGTACCAGGAAGGACTTATTATTCCTTCCCAGACTCACAGGCTCTTCTCAACCTAAGTGGGAGTGATGGTTAGCACATGTGTTAAAGGCTGGCCTTTGCCCTCTTAGAGGAGACAGGAGAGAGTACTGCTAAAGCTGGTCCCCGTGACACGTACCCTCATGTCTGCAAAGAGACTCATGCTGCTTGCAAAGGCATCAGCAGTGCTGCCTAGGAGCAAGCAGTGGAATTTAAACCCATTTGACAGCTGCCTATAAGGCATGTCAGTCATTGTATGTTGAACTACAAACCAGGAAATTCAAGGCAGATGGCTATGACAGCCTGTGCAACTGGAAATGCAAAATGCAGAGGCTCAATAGGTTGTTTGGAGAGGTCCTCTCCAATAAAGATTTCCATTAGATGTTTATGCATAATACAGTTTCTATGCCACACACAGATCTCACAGCTCAGAACCAGTCAAATAAGCCTTTTCTCTCAGCAGTGCTTTCCATCATCACTAGTCTAAGCAACTTATCAGCAGTCAGTTGCTATGACAAGTGTGGGATGAATGTTATCAAAAATTAGGAAACTCGGGCACTGAGCAGTGAAAAGCTCCAGGTCACAAGGAGATTAAGAGTGGTGTTGGACCTGAAACACAAGCATCTTGCATAAACATGATTCAGTGTGATTCTAGGTGTGGTGTACAAGGAACAGCTAAAATAGAAAGGTATATTATGAGCCCATTTAGAAACTCACAGGCTCATATCCTCAGAAACAAGTGGCTTTCTGAACACACCTAAAGAGAAGCACCTAAGGCCCTAACTAATAACTGTATGTAAATTTTATTTAAAAATAGAGGCATAATCTATGATGCTGCACACATTGCATGGTTGCTTAAATCTAAAGACAGTTTAAACAGTCTGCTATAGTGTAAACAATAGGGAAAGTCTAGAACAGTTGTAGCAATAATAAGGTAGCGGTGTTCCTGAGTTTTCAGAGTGCCTGAAACAGTAGCCGCAAGTTGCCCATTGACCTCAGGCTTTGTTTTTAATTGATTTAAACACTTAAGATCTTTTTTAAGAAGCCCATGGTGAAGTGCAACAAAAGCTGCTGTCTGAGCCTTTGCTGAATTTGCATACTCTGTGGGGAAGGAGGGGAGCTTTCATGTCTTTTTGAAGGAGTGAGTTTTCAAGACACAGAAAAACTTAGTCCTTAAATCATGCTGTCTTTCCAGCACACAATTAAGAAGTGACCATGCTTGCTGAGTTTTTTCCTCTTTAGCTATGCAGAACTCTGCTACTTCTGATATAATTCTTTGAAAATTGTTGTTATTAACTCAGAGTTCAATAACTTGAAAATGAAAAGGAGTGGCCCAACTTGACTGATTTTATTTACCTTTTTTCACCAAATGACCCACAACAGTATGATTTACTGTGACAAAATACAATTCTCTCCTTCCCTCTCCTAGTTTCTCCTTGTGACCACTGAGAGGGGGAAAAAAGCCATTCTTCATCCAGGTCTGATCAATAGTTTTACCTGCAAGTGACCTCATCTTTCTGTGGCAGATTCAAAAGCAGCATATGGTTAATCCAGAAATGCTCTTAGTCCATGATCTTTCTATAGGATATAGAGATGGTGTTTGCTAACAGCTCTCTCTGCAAATGCATGCACAATTCTACAAACTTGCTCTGGATGCTGTGTAGACACACATGAACATATGGATTTTTCTTGGCACATCTAACCCATGGCTCTGGCATAGCAAAAACAAAAGTTGTAACAGCATCTCAGAGGGCAGGAAAACTTGGAAAAAAATGTACATGCCTCTTGACACAATTTTTTGCTTTAAATAAGTAGTACTCAGAAAGCAGGCTAGTAATTATTCATTTGCACATTCTTCACTTAAACATGTGGAAAAAAACCAAAATCAACCAAAAATAATTAAAGAAAAACACATCCGTTACCACTAGTCTTTAATGGACTTTTGTCTTAGAGAATGAAAACACTTGCTTTAGGAGCTGAAGGATGAGTGAAGGGTTGTAGCTCTTCCTATCTCAGGAATGGAGCTCCTAGGTTGGTCAAGATTTCACTTTGGAAACAAAGGATCCTTATAAAAATCATCTTTCTTAAAACACTCTCTTATCACTCTTCTCAGTGAATCCTGCAGGCCTTTTTCAAGATAATGAAATGTGAAGACTGAGATTTCCCCTAAACAGACTTTTTCTGAAGAGATTAAACTCCCAGTCATAGACACCCAGGTGCCAAGAACTCAAAGCAAAGCCATGAAGATGATGTCCACATGACTAGATGAACCATCTCAGGGTATGGAATTGCCTCAGCTCCCTTCCACACTTAGCAACACTGATCAAGTACAACTGAGCAAGTAAGGTATGTTATGGAGATATCCAAGGCAGGCAGACTGTAGTCTGTCTCCATACTGCTACAAGATGGTGATGTGACTTTAAGTATAAGGTATATATCACGTAAGGAAAAGATGAGAAGATAGAATAAACACCTGTGACATACCTGGTTTATTAATTATGTGGGGTATGGCAGAAAAATTGTGTGGAATTCACCACCACTAAGCATCAATTAGAAAAACTACAGGTCAACTAAACTGGAGAAGAACTTTGGCTTGAGAATTAAACAATTTTCAGCAGTACAAGTGTGAGTTTATGCCAAGTCATGAACATAGCTCAATCAGCATGTAGAAGCAACTCTGGAGTACTCCTCAAGGAGAATTCTTCCCCTCTGTCCCCAGACTATAGGTCTACATATGTCAACTCCCATCGTCACCTGTTTACTTCACCTATCAGAGCAATGACTCTTTTTTTTTGTGATTAAATCCTGTTAGAGCTGCTTTCCCTCACCTGCCATTCCTCAAAGCCCACAATGACCCCAGAGGGAGTTAAGTGGATTCCCTTTTCCCTCTCCTATACAGTCAACACCTCACAGTGCTGACAAGGGATTCCCTGACAGCAATAAAATACAATAAAACAGTATAGATGAAGGTGCAGGGGGAAGTTTGGGGTTAACAGCTTAGTTTGCCTTAATAGGAGTCAGTTAGTGAAGTCTGCAACAGTGATTCTGGCAATTACCTCGATTTCAGAGTAAGACGAGCTCATGTCATTGCTAGCTGGAATTTCCAAACCAGCTCCAATGTACTGCTTTGCCACGAGAGTGGAAGAAGTGTGCCATATGTTTAGAAGTCACTGCAAATCCCCAGCAAGCCCATGGGAATCTGTATGTTGATTTTGATGGGCTTTAGACTGGACTGTTATGCTCCAGTGGCCTGCTAGAGCAGAACAGTGATTTCAGTGAAGCTGTACTCAAACACATGAGGAGGTGTTAGCAAAGAGGATGATTCATCACTTTCATTCAAAGTAACAAGGACTAGATAGATGGAAAGTGACTTTGGGGGTCAGGAGATACATTAGCAATGTGGGATTCAGACCAACGTGCAGTGTGCACTGGAGACATTTCCTGCTCCTCTGCACAGGGAAATCTTTGGTTTCTATCTATAAGACCTCTATTGCTTGCACTGCTGTGATAGAAGTTTCTGGATTGAATCTTCAGAACAGCCAGTAGGCAAAGCCATGGGAACTAGATCCAGCCCTGTTCATGATGGGTTTTGTAGCCGTCGAGGACTTACAGGCCTCTTGAGTGACCTCCGGCAAAATTGAGGCCATAAACCTCACCCAGAGTTTCCTGCTAGTGGGCCAAGAAGGAGGAGGGAATAAGGCTAGGTCTTCAGAGCAGGGCTGGCTGGCTTTCCAGTGGACGTCCTGCCAGTTGCAACCATGGGACCCCATGGGTTTCAGATAGTGTGCACCATGGTGTACATGTAATATCATTTGGCTGTGCCTTTTCACACTGTATCTTGGTTAAGCCCAAATATTTCTGCCTACTCAGTAGTCAGTTTATGCTAAATAAAAAGGACTGTTGCCAGCATGTAAAAGATATATGGAGCATCAAACTGTCAAACTTGGGCTTTGGCAAAGCTTACTGACACTCGAGGCAAAGATGTATACCCGTGAGAATGATTTGTTTCCTTGTTGCCAAGGAACTCATGTCGATCTCATTGAGTATATTTGTGGGAATAAAAAAAATTGTTCAATAAACATAAAATGCAACACTGACGGGCTTTCTTTATACCACTTCCTTTTGTGGAGAAAGAGCAACTGTCCACTTCAATTAGAGCAAATATTGAGACGTCGTTTCCTAATGAGCTGGCAAATAAAGATGCCAAAGGGGTGAGAGCTGAACTCTGTAGAGGATATTAGCTTTTTCCCCTTGATTCAAGTTTGGTCTTTATTATTATTATTTTTGCTTCTTCTTTCCATTTAATTTGGCAATGAGCCTCTATAGTAACACAGCTTTTTGGTGTTTCCCTTCTGTGAACTCAGACTGAACACAGCCAAAATTAACTTCTCCCAGGGAGGTGAAGATGGAAGAAACTAATCTTGCTTTCCTACCTCCATCCCCCTGACACTATATCCTCTATTTCCAAGGCCTTCACATCATGTGCATGTAAGAAAGAAAATAATGCACCAGATTGGAATTCAGTATCTGGAAATATTTATCCACTTTACAATGGCATTGGCATAGGTAGTTTGATTTCCCATCTACTCCAGATTGCACTGCTGTAGGAAAAGTGACCTCTTTAGCCCACGACTGAATTCTGTGATTCATCAGTGAAACAACAGGGGTTTGGAAGGTTCAAAGTATTTCCTTTCTAGTCTGACAATACAAAGGAGAAAACAAGTTTTTCTGAGGAGGAACCAAAGCAGGGAGGGTGAGGTTTGCTATTGAAAGCAAAACATTTATTGAAAACAATGGAATAAAGTGACTTCGATGATCTTTAGACATACGCTTTAGAAGGTTTGCACATTCAGAAAGAGAAACTAACACTGAAGAAGCATTTAGTTAAAATGCTAGTGAGTGTCTTATTTGCACTTAGACCTCCAGTAGGGAAAGGTTGGAAAATGTGTACATTCTTCTGGTAAATGTTCTTGACTTCCTAAGTGTTACCCTTCTAGCTTTACCATGCAGCTTTTCCTATGGGTTACAGTTCAAATGGAAACAACAATCAAGTCTGTCATATTTTTGTTTATGCAGCAATCAGATATAAAGTTTGTAAATTTGAGTTGATCACAAACCTTGTCTCAGCCACAAGTGCACTTCCATTACACTGTTTATCTCTAGTATTTGACCAGTTGAGATAACACGGTGGTGTGTCAAACATGTGACATGTGGTATCTAGATACCATGAACACTTTTGTTGCAGTGACATGTTGATGCAGAGCTTTTGAGAACATGAAGACAACATAATGGCTCCACTTACGCTAAGGAACAAGATGAGCGCTCTTACATTAACCCCCACCTAGTACTATCATTTCAAGCTTGTGGAGTGGAAATACTCATCAATACAAATGTTAAAAACCCAACAAACCTTATTTGGGGTATGAGAAGGGTTTAGATAGAAAAAAAGTTAGCTAGTCCTTTTATACAGAAAACTTGTACCTGTGTGAGAACTCACCTTTGGGTTGCTTCTTTAAAAGGTTCTTCTTCTTTATGAGGAATAAAAGCACAGTATATGAGACTGATGGGCTTGGAGACATTTAAAGTGAGAGAAATTAGAAAATAACATGATAAGTTCCTCCTTAACCACTAGTACAAAATCATTGCTGGGGCCTCACTAACCATCACATGACCGATACTGCCATGCCTATGTACCTGATACTACTACAGTATTTCAAGTCTGCATCCATGCTCGGGGGACTCTGCAGTCCACTCTGTACACCCCACTGATGTCCCTTGATGCATGAGGAAGCAGTAAAGGACAGAATTTAGCTGAAAAGCTGCATCATTTGGAGTGCAAGGGCAAATATAATCTCAAAATAAATAGCTTTTTAAGAGCACATCTACCCTGTGACATGGAAGGCAGCAGAGAATGGCAGGAATTGGTAGGAATCTGAGGTGGAAGTCCACTGAGCCCTGTGTGATAGTACCAGAGTAGGTCTGGAAGTACAACAGCCACGTTCATGGGATACTGGACAATAACAAGCCTCTCAGCCACAAAAGTGGGATGGGAACTGGCTGATTTCTGTAGGTAACACTACAGAAACCAACCTGGGTCCAGCTGCCTCTGAGCCTCCCCCCGAAAACATTTCAGGGGAGGTGAGGATTGCATGACAAATTCAATTAGAGATGAGCCTGAGGGGGAAAGCGGTTGTCAAAACAGATGATTAAAATGAACACAGTCTGAAGCCAATGGGAGTAACCAGCGTTAAGTCATGCCCACAAGCAAGGAAAAATAACATGCTAGGAGCTATGAGGTAAAGTGGACTCATTTGTTTTTTTCGTTGTGTTCCTTCAGTTTCTCATTTTCCTCCCTTCCCACTCACTATAATGCTACTGCTTGGCTAGACATTAAACACTTTGATGGTCACACAAAATCATCTAACATTTCCATGGCAGTGAAACACGAATGCATAAACAGTTTATTTCTCATTAAATCTGTAAGGAAAACAAGCATTTTATAAGGCTTCAGTTCCCTCTGCCTTTTCCTTCCCTGTAGCCCCCAAAATTATTGCCAATGTAAAAGACAAGAGAGAAAATAGACCTTGAGTAAACAGAGTTGAGTGTTATTTACTATCCACTGGTAATATGCCAAGGAGATATCAACCAAGCAGACATTAGGAAAATATTTATCCAAGCATTAATATATTCTTTACACATGACACATTGCACATCATTATTTAGCTGGGCTGATAACACAGAAGCTTTACTAAGAGCATATTTCTTCCTGTGCTTAGAAGTCTTTAAAGTACTTTTAAGCCTAGCAGTAAATCACAACCCAGTTTGCAGATACTTTCAGTGTACACATGCATATTCCACTTTAGCCCTTCTAATCATGCAACAAAGTGTCTATGTCTTTTCTTCCTTGGTACCTGAATATCATTTTTGTGATTAAAAAGGGACAGGTAGAACAATGAATGTCTGTCATATTCTAAATTCCTACTAAAAGTTCCAGCAGCATACCCTTCCAATGCTTAATGAAGGGGGTGATTGGGTGAAGAGGATCAGATCATACAAGAACTGAGGCAAATCTGAAAGGATTCCTGAACAAATCAAGACAGCCTTTAAAAATGTTTAAAATACTCTATTGTTACAGGGCTGGGAGGTGGTGAGCTTATCCTGGTGGTCTGCCAGTATGTCTGTCCTGATGATAAATCCTAAGAATTCTTATTTTTGGTCTTATTCTCATTAATTCTTTTCTATGTTTGGCAGATGAAAATGTTTGCATACTTCCCATCTGTCCTAGATAAGGAGATGGACCTTTGGCTGCTCAGATTGTTCTTGTATAATAAATACAAATTCCCAGGAATTAAAATAAACTTGATCATACTGATTGAAAACAGAATTTATGGGCACAGAATTACAGACATGGATTTCTTAACAGTTCAGTCAATATTAAAGTTGTGGGATCCGCTGGCCAGCAAATGGACTGAGCTCTGATGAGGTGGAAGAAGGACAAGGCATGGACATGGGTGGATTAGACTGAGCTCCTAAATTCCCTTGCATTAGATCTCACACCAACCCCACTGGGACTTTGAGCCATTTACAGTATAGTTTACAGCAACAATCTCAGGGAAAAGGCAAAGGTGTGGACAGTAGGTGCTCTAAACCTCAATGCTGACGTGAAACACTTCATACTTTTCAATGATGCCATTTAGCCAACCCTTTCTTTAAGTATTAACAGAACATTAAAATAATTGAGATCTCACTATGTCCTTTTTATATGGAAGACTGAAGCCTGGACAACTGTAGTGACATGGCCAGAGTCACTAAATGCAGTGATTCCTCTTGTCCTGTCTGAACTCCCACCTCCTCATCAAAGAGCCTGGACAGCCTTTGCAGCTACAGATTTGTGCAGTGATCCATGGGGACTCATAAAGACTAAAGCTGCCTGTAAAAATTACTTCTTAGGCATGCAAAGGCATAAAGTTAAAACTTTCTAAGATAAGTTGCAGCTTACAGCTCTAACACATGCCTGCCTACTAATCCATCTTTTCAGTGAAAAATGTCACAAGGAATTGCAATCATTCCCTTTATAACAGCAAGATCCATGGGCCACTCAGTCCAACTGCATCCCGCTTTCACTTAGTTTGGGATTTGTCATGCTCTCTAACAAAGGGGTGACTTAACACTGTTCTAATAATTTATCATGTTGAGAAGAGAAATAAAGAAGGGAATTGTTAACATGGTGAGATTTCCCGCAGACATGCTTAAAGATTTGAATCCTGGGCCCTGCGACCTCTCTGTGCCATTGGCTGATGACACACACAATTGCTTGCATCTGGGACCCGTTTTTCCAACTCTTGAGTCAAAAAGGTAACTTCAAATCTCTCAAAATCTCCAAGACTACCAGAGTGCATTTTCCCAATTAGGCATATGACTGTTGGTTTTCAGTTTACCAAGAGCAGCATACTCCAGCCATACATTTGACAGAAAGGGGCACATTATGTCTCAGTGAGAAACTCTAGAAGAGATAAGAACATTTAATAAATAACTTATAAGCTATATCCTGCTGGTGTTTGCTTTTACTGATGCTAACGGATGAGATGAGCTGAATCAAGGATTCTGGGTGAGGAATGTCTCCAAGACAAATGGGAAGACAACACTTTTGTGAGTGATGCTCCACTGGCAGAACACACTGAACATTGCCTATCG
The DNA here is from genome assembly GCA_013397515.1 of Upupa epops. Classification (NCBI taxonomy): domain Eukaryota; kingdom Metazoa; phylum Chordata; class Aves; order Bucerotiformes; family Upupidae; genus Upupa; species Upupa epops. The sequence goes on from VZRI01014407.1 coordinate 10,235, forward strand.
ATCAAAAGGCAATAGTAAGGTTTGTTTAATCTCATAATGCTTATAGATTTATTTTTAAGCCCAGCTGAGATTATTATCCTCAGTCTGGTCTCCTGCGTGGCAAAGGTTCAGCAGCACCCAAATCAAGTCCATAACTTCTGTTTGAGTTGTAACACCTCTTGCATGAGTGGAAGCAATCTGGATTGAGATACTCTGAACTGAGACTGAACCTTCTTCCAGAAAATGTCTTCCATTGCAATGTAACATTTATAGTCCAGCACAATTCACAGCTGCACATAAATTACAGGTGGCAATAGCAATATTCCAGCATGGTTTATTTAATTTGTTGTTAGGAAGTCTACTACCATGTGTTTTGTTAGTATCTTTCCCATGCTTAAGCTGACACCAGTTGATTCTGTTTCCTACATACCTCTGGTATATATATCTCTAGACTAACTGGTGGAAAATTGGTTGTTGATGCTCAGGAAATAACTGATTTTCCATCTATTCTAATGTGGCCTTGCTGAATGTATACGCTGCTGATATACAAACCACTGATTACATTTTTTTAGTTAACAAATGGGTTTTGTCGATTGCCTCAGGCATTGCCTAGCAAAGCTGTGTTTAACAGCTAAGGAGACCGATTTCTTTGGGGATATTGCTTAAACAGAGCACAGCTCTAGTGCACACAACAGTTGCTATTCATCAGGCACTGGGAAAAAAAAGCCTGGCAGCAAGCCACAAATACAAAGCAGTACTGTAAGTTGGCAGAGTAGTTTATAATTACTGGTATTAAAATACACACACACACATATATCTATATATATAGATATAGATATATACAAGCATACACACACACGTGAGATTTGCTGAGATATACAAAATGCCAGTGATAACTTCAGGGCAATATTTCTATGATGATTTCATTCCATGGTTAAGTATTTTGGAAGGAAGATACAAGATACTAATTAAAGAAGAGGAGAAATACTTTCTTAATTAGCTGGTGAAATGCAATTTGCATGGAAGTGAATTTGTTTTAATAACTGCTGAATATGCCTGGGGCAATGTTTCAGCACATCTACAGTTTTTCCCTTCTGTTATCCTCAGGGAGTTCTAAATACATGTTTAGAGACTAATTCTGGACTCTTTTTTTTTCTGAATTCATTTATTTTTGGTGGATTTACTCTGATCTGAGAAATCATAAAGAGAAATCAGATGGGGAAATCAGGCTGCCTGATTTTGCTGTTTCTTCTTCCCCTTCTTCCTCCACAGTAGAGTTAAAAGAACCACTAAGACTGAGGAAGGAATGAAATATTCTAGGTCTGAGCACAGAAAGGAGTAAGAAAGATCCTACTGAATGGGTGGGCTTTACCACTCTGACACTATTTTCATGTAAATCCTCATTTGGGCCTATTTGCTCACCCTCTTGGTTGTCTGCTTAGACATGAAACTTTGAAGAAAGATATTCTTGCAGCTATGGAATTACCAGTGACTGAGAGCTACCCTGGTTTATTTGTTTTTGCTTTGGTTTGGTTTTGGTAGCATTTTTGCTTCATTTAACAACCTGCAAGGAAGGCTGGCTTAATATGCAGAAGCTGAATATTTTGTTTAACCTCTGTGGTCCCAAGTCACCTCTTTTCAGCACACTACTCAAACTCTGCTCTGAAGTTGGGATTATCCATTTCCTTGTGGCCTGTTCCATGTCATTTATCACAAAGGAACCCAAGGATTTCATAAACAATGATGATAATGGGTTTATTTTTACAGCATGCTGGTAAGGAATTCATTTGGCTGGTGTCACTGCTGCTTTAGGGATGGACAATGGATGATGGATGTGTAAGATCTACAGTTCTCCGAAGCCTGAGACATTCAAATGGCCTGTGATTTGGTTTTTCAGCTGATAGACCATCTTGTCTCACAGCATATGTTCTAAGTACCTTTACTACAGATAAAACTGAAATCTCATGAGTGTAATAAACCCAAGCCTGGCAAAGCTAGGATTCATCTGCATAACTCATTCTCCTTATGAGAAACTGGTTTAAAGATTTGCTTACAGCCAGATCACAACATGGTAGTATGTCCTGCCTCCTACAGAACTGGAGGCTGAGCTGCCGGCTGCACTTTCTTCACTCCCATCTCACATTTGCACCTTAGAAGACCTTTTCATCAGCATGGCCAAATAGGCACCTTTTACACAGTAGAGAAGAAAATTGGTGCCTGTTTACTGACATCTACTGATTCCCTGGATCCTCCTAGGCAGTAAAGGACGTGGTCAGGTTCCCATACTATGAAAATCACATTCTGAACCTCAGACCTCATGAATATTTTAGAGTTTGCTTTCCTACCACTACCTTGTCCTTGCAATAAAAGTGGTGCCTAGCACCATGTAAAGAATAAAACTGCAGTTTTGGGGACTTTTTAACCTTCTCAGTAAGGAGTTTGCTGTTAGCAAAGGCAGACATGTCCAGAAGAGAACTTATTTTGACCTGCAGAGTGAGATTTTCCTGTGCATTAAAACAAAAAGGAGTAGAATCTGGGATTAGGAGTATCACACATACAGCCATCTGAAACAGTAAACAGTGTCATAGGAAAAGGCAAAATTAGCATTTTCAGGAGCATTTGGGAACTTTTCTTGTTTTCTTTTAGTGCAATTGTCCTGGGTTAGGAACATCCCAAAAATGCAAAGGCAGCCTGGCTTCGAAGGGTCTCAGATAGACTCTATCAGGGAAGAGAAAACAGCTGGGGGAAACAAAGGGGTTTAGTGAATGTCTCTACCTCTAAGCACAAAAAGCAGAAAAAGCCCAAGCAGATGAAACTAACAAAACAGTGCCATTACACACATTCTGAGAAAAAGAAACAGGCAAAGCATTCTGTAGCAGTCTTTGGCTTCAGGCCAGGTCCCCTGGAGAGAGGGACACACACAACACAGTACAGCAGCAGCAAGGGGAGACACACCCCCAGGGCACTTCAAACTCAAATTTCCCAACATTCTATGGAAGGTTTAAGAGTTACAAGCCTTCAGCTTTTATGGCATGGGCAGTTCTGCCAAGCTGAAACAGCAAATGCCCTTCTGGGCTCCATATTCCTGCTAACTTGAGCACTTCCAGTGTCTTTCTCAGGGGTGAACTTACACCAGCTTCTTTTCTTCCAGTCCTGTAAATCAGGATGGTGGTGGCCTCATGGCCCAGCCACAGTTGTGAGCACACAACGGCAACCAGCTGGGACTCCCCACTCCTTCAGGGTCTTGGGTTTTTGGGGCTTTTCCTCTTTCTGTTAGCTCACCACTGTGGCATCTTAGGCTTGTAGCAATAAGTTTAATTGCTTTGCTTGATTCAAAGAGGTATCAGCATTAGTGGTTTCTCTCTGCACCTGCCCACTTCGCCATGTGGCTTTCTGCCAGCATGGCTTGAAGCCACCCGCTACAGCATGACATGAAGCCACCCATTCTGGCAGTAGACAGGGGCAGGACATGCTGCCACCGTGCCCTGGCCCCCCTCAACTGCACCCAGCTCCAGGTAGGCAGAGGGGCTAGTTCCAGCCCCGATGAGTGAGGTCGGCCATGGCCCCTCCCCAGTCAGGGGGCCCAGCTACATGGCTGCCCAGCAGTGCTCTGGGAAATGAGTATAGATAGAGACTGCTCACACACACAGACCCACACACACACCTTGGGACCCCCTCTTGTTTTCTTTTAGTGCAATAAAGTCAATTGGCACCAAAAGTCAGATTTCAAGACGAAGTTCATCTAGTTATGAACAGATGAAAACAAATAATACAAGTGATCTGTAATAATTACATCACAGGTGAAAGGCCGCCTTCCTCAAACAGTATTGAAAGTCCAACTCAACTTCAGCCTTGCCATGCAGATGAAGATAGAATTCACAGTTGCCTCTTCATTTTAAAAATCTCACCACTGCAGACATCAAAGNCTTCCAGTGTCTTTCTCAGGGGTGAACTTACACCAGCTTCTTTTCTTCCAGTCCTGTAAATCAGGATGGTGGTGGCCTCATGGCCCAGCCACAGTTGTGAGCACACAACGGCAACCAGCTGGGACTCCCCACTCCTTCAGGGTCTTGGGTTTTTGGGGCTTTTCCTCTTTCTGTTAGCTCACCACTGTGGCATCTTAGGCTTGTAGCAATAAGTTTAATTGCTTTGCTTGATTCAAAGAGGTATCAGCATTAGTGGTTTCTCTCTGCACCTGCCCACTTCGCCATGTGGCTTTCTGCCAGCATGGCTTGAAGCCACCCGCTACAGCATGACATGAAGCCACCCATTCTGGCAGTAGACAGGGGCAGGACATGCTGCCACCGTGCCCTGGCCCCCCTCAACTGCACCCAGCTCCAGGTAGGCAGAGGGGCTAGTTCCAGCCCCGATGAGTGAGGTCGGCCATGGCCCCTCCCCAGTCAGGGGGCCCAGCTACATGGCTGCCCAGCAGTGCTCTGGGAAATGAGTATAGATAGAGACTGCTCACACACACAGACCCACACACACACCTTGGGACCCCCTCTTGTTTTCTTTTAGTGCAATAAAGTCAATTGGCACCAAAAGTCAGATTTCAAGACGAAGTTCATCTAGTTATGAACAGATGAAAACAAATAATACAAGTGATCTGTAATAATTACATCACAGGTGAAAGGCCGCCTTCCTCAAACAGTATTGAAAGTCCAACTCAACTTCAGCCTTGCCATGCAGATGAAGATAGAATTCACAGTTGCCTCTTCATTTTAAAAATCTCACCACTGCAGACATCAAAGTCTCAAGGCCAAATTTTTTACCCTGGCACTGCTATGCTCCAGTGATGCAGAAACCACAGCCTCTTTCACCATGCCCAAATTTCACAGGTCGTCCTATTTACTGGGTTACTAAACCTATTCTTGCTTGTCCGTTCTGCTTTGTGGCATCTGAAATTTCTTTTTAAAAGTCCAACATTTTCCCTTAGCTTCTTAATTAATTTTCCAAATCATTTTCACCATGGTTTCATGAGAACCTTCACACTAAACTTACTGGTCTTCCCTCTCTGGTGCAATATTCCTACCTGTTGGGGATGGGCAGGTGATCTTAATATTACAGACCCTCACAAGCAAGACCTCTTTCCAGCCAAGGACAAAAATAGTTATCTGCTCTGGCATTCAACCTCAGTTCCAGAGTAACATGTGAGTTTGGGAGGGGAATTTTCATTCTGTTATTTTAGCAAATGTCCTCTAAGATTGTCCTTACACTAATGTCACAGGTGGATGACAACACAGTGCTTCTCAGGAAATATCTAATACAGCATGGGGGGAGGGAGGGGTGTAATATTGTTTTGCGTGACTTGTTTTAAAGTGTAGGGGAAATGAAGAAGTAGAAGACAAGGAGCCTTATTCAAGACAAGAGAGCTCAACAAATTACTTCTACAAAGCAAAATGTTATTCTTTTTATGCCAGCACCTTCTAGTTGTAGGACTTAAAAAAGTTTGGGGTTCTTTGTTAACCTCTTGGACTGATGCCCAACAGTTGTTTGCATTTACCCTTGACATTTTTGACTGCTCCCATTGACATGAGATAAAATAGCAGAAAGAAAAATAAATGGGCTTTCCTTCTCCTCTCTTTCCCCAACTGCTTGGGTCACTATTCTGTCTTGTTTTACAGAGACGCTAACAGGTGCTGTAAAGCCATTGGAGCAGACGTGGAGGGAGAGGCAGGAAGAATAGTCTGTGGTTGTGGTAAGGGGCTTGCAGCACTTGGGTGCACCTCCCAGCTCTGCTACAGCTGTCCTGCATTCTGTTTGTCAAGTCTCTTCACCTTCCCATGCTTCAGTTCCTCATCCGAGAAAGAAGATATCTCTCCTTTTTCTCATCTTTTACTAGTTTTGTGTCTACAGACCAGAAGATTTTTTAGGCCAGGGAAATTTCTTGCTACCTGTCTCTTGCCCTGCTAATGACGCTTTGGTCTGTGTGAATATTTAGTTAATAGAAGAATTTAGCTAATAACAATAGTACTTGTCCAGATCCGCATTTCCTCTGGGTTTGCCTTAGTTTCCTCATGGCCAGAGTTGGAACAGTTTTAATAATTCTGTGAATATACTTGACAGCTTTGAATTCAACCCAAACCCAAATTGAAAACTGATCTGAATTGTTATTTCTTTTAAGACCCAGAACTGAACCTACACTCTCACTTTGAAGACTATGCAAGACTCAAAAAAACCCAAACCAAAAGAGCAACATTTTCTTTGTAGCTGGACCAGAACTTAACTAAAAAAATTATCTGGTTTGAGTCCATAACATATTAACTTCCTTGATGATTTCAGTTCCCTGTTACTCAACATGTCATGTTAGCTTTATTAGCTAACATGTTAGCATTATTAGGAAATCCACCACTATTTGTGTAAAAAATTAATAACTCTTGAAAGCTCTAAAGACTTTGGCACCAACAGTTTTTTGGTGGAAGCTTGTTATGAAAAGTCATGGTCACTTGTAGTCAGTCTTCCATTTAGAAATTTGGTCAACTAATTAAGGGAGAAAATTCAACTAATAAACAACCTGTAGGTGGCAAGCACTACCCTGAAATCATAAAAAGAGACAAAAATAACAAAGATCATCCTGGCAGAAATGGTGTTTGGATTTGATTTTCCAGCTCAGTTCTGGCTATTGAAATGCCTAAATTACTGTCCTTGAACTTCAGCTCCTTTTAGTTTTGGTTAAAAACAAGTTAAAGAGAAGTTTGGGATGTTGTGTTCCAGACAGTGAGTTGAACAGCAACAATAAAACTCAGGTGTGGAGCCAAAACGTTCCTGAGAAAGAGTCATCACAATGTCTTGCTATATCTTCAGAGGCCTTGCTCTGGATTGCTATGAAAAGCTGTGCCCTAGTAACAGAGCCATCTGAAATATCAGATCATTCCTGCTGGGGAGGCAGAGGCAGCCCAGTAAAATGCTCATCATGCCTTGTTTATGTGCGGCCAGAGAGGCCAGTGCATCTTAATCTAGCTAACTAGAATAAGTTGGCATTCCTTCAGTTACATTTTTTGACCAAGCCTTATGATCCAGCACAAACTACACATTATGTTTTGTCTTCTGGCTTTCTCAGTTTGACTTTGAAATGAGAAATCCTGCAAAAAAAAAAAGAATCCAAACATTTTACTTTGATTTTCATGAGGTGTTGGTGTTACTTACCAGTCAGTCTTATGTATTTAGGTACAGTTTCTTTGTGGACTTTGATCTCTGCAACTGCAGACAGCCACTGTCAGAAGCCAAAATCATTACAGATTATCTCACGTATGAGACAGGCGTGCACGCGACTCTGATCTTCTTGGAATCCTTCTGCTTGCTGCTGTTTCCACAATCATAAAATCAAGCCTGTGTTGAATGAACAGCACAGCCTTGATTTGGACTGGACAACAAGAGAAAAGAGCAGAAACAGGCCTGGGAAAAGCCCAGGTATGCCAAACACCTGCAATTACCTGCCTCTGCCCTTCCTTTCACCATCTGGGAACAAGTAGTGACGAGTGACTGCAACACCTACTGCTCAGATGAATTCATTCCATTTTAGGTGGAAAAAAAGTGTTCCCAAACACCCAGAGCCAGACAGGCAAAGAAAAGCAGAAAAGGGAAAAACAGGTATTGCTCAAAAAATCCTTGAAACTTCTTTGTTAATACTCTCACCATTCCAGGGAACACTATCAGTCCCAGCCATACCTGAAGCTTTCGTGGCCACCAGAACAAGTGGATGATGAGACAAGACAGGCAGCTGGTCAGGAGCAGTATGCCCCTGTGTTCCTGTGCAGGTTATTTCCTGTGTCATATTTGAGATCTGTTCCCCTAGGTAGGGCTCTAAAACACATTGCTCATGTAAAATAGCAGACACTAATAGTCCTGCCCTTTGTGAACACTCTGTTAGTTTTGCCCTGCCAGAACAGAGGTACACAGAGTGCATCTGCGTATGGTATTATAACCCCAGCTGATGTTGTCTTCTCCCTAGTGAAGAAGTCTGACACAAAAAGTAAACCCCTGTTCAGGTGCTGTTCCTAGATCTGACAGTAAAACAATCAGACAAGATGATTTGTGATAGTCTCATGAATAGATAGGAAGATTTCTAGAGGCAGTACCAGATGTGTCTGCCTCCTAAGGAAACCACAGCCATTTGGGAAAGTGGAGTATCCTTCTCTCCCACATCTCCAGCTTCATAGCAGTTCTGCCAAATCTCTGGTAACTAGAGGGTTGACCTGTCCAGACGTAAGGTGCTCTGCAGTGGGCTTCAGTGACAGAGATAAGGTGGGTGGTGTTAGAGCAATGTCTTCTTTCTGACTCCCTTCCTTGTTTGTTTGTCGCTGTGACCTGTAATCTGTTTCCACTCCACTAAGTGACTGGTGAGTCACTGCAACCCATTGCTTTGGGAAGATAAAGGCAGAATCCAGAGCACAGTGTGATCAAATGCACACAGACACCTGATAAAATTCTCCCTTCATGTCTCCTACTCATAGAGGATCTGTAGGCAGTCCCTCTTGCAGGTATCTACTTATGTGGCCAGGTTTGATACCCTCTTCTGTGACACCTAAGTGGAGACTGGCTGGCTTGGGCTAAGTCCTCTACATTAATCCTCTGGTCCTCGCCCTCTTCTGCTTTGAATGGTGAAGGTAGGATCAGTGACTTGCAAAAATAAGACAAACTGGATCAGGTGATCATGTAGGATTAGGCGTGGTTCCCCACTGGGTGTCAAATCCCAGCACACCTACTGCTAGCCCATTATATTTTAATGGGAGAAAGATGATAAGCCAACACTTCAAAGAGAGAAAGAAGGCTGTGGACTGCTTCCTGAATTCCTCCTTACAAGAAAGAAAGGATTGGTCTTAATTGAAGTAACTTCTTATCTGTTTCCATCTTTCTTTTTTTTTTCATGAAAGTGGGAGGTTAAAATGGACAAAAAGAATAGCACAGGAAGAGTCTAAAAGAATAAACAGTTTTTCCCTGTTGCTGCGTGTCCCCTTTGTGATTTTCTTCCTTCACCCAGCATGAATAAAATGACACAAACTTGCCAAAACCTGCACAGACTCAGATTCTTATCTCCACCTTCCATTACTGGAGCTTTGTCCTTCACAATTTGCTAGGCCCTGTGCTCTGCCTTTCATCCCTGTGCTCCTCTACCTGAAAGGAGCATTATCAGCGATCTGGACCTGCTGCCACCTTTCACAGATAAAATTGGAGATTTATGTCACTGTGCTGACATAGTCACCACTTTTGGCTCTTAGATTGCACCTCAAGTAATTGCGTTTGGCCCTCAGGTGAGAAGGAAGAACACTGGCCTTAACTGAGGTAAATGTAATAGCAAAGGGCAGAGGATTTATATTGCACAAGTGTTCTCTCATAGCCATGGGGTTGGGGTTTTTTTCAGTGAGGGAAGGATTGCCAGCATGGAAAGTAAAATGACAAAGCCCTTGAAGATGGAGAGGTAGTTGTAAAAGTATGTGGTGAGAGATAAAGGTTGGCTTCTCCCCATAACCTTTACTGTGGCCTGCTCACACTTGCTCACACAACAAACTTGTCTCCACTAGGTTTTCAGGTTTTCACCTCAGGACAGGTGCCTTATGACAATGAACCCCAAGGTGGAGCACAGTGTTTTCCTCTAGTGAAGGCACAGCCTGAACCTCTACATTCCCTTCCTGACCTATTACCAGATGCAGTGGCTTGGGCAAGAAGAAAAACAAGCAAAAATCAATGTAGGCAAAACCTTAAGGCCAGTGCCACAGAACAGCTTTGAGCTCATCACTTACTGTGCCAGAAAAGCATGGTTTGTTTGTCTTTTCATCTTCTTTTTTTTTTTTTAAGAAAACTCCCATTTCCTGTCCCTCCAGGGGAAATTTCTCCAAAGCCCATTGCAGAGAAACCATCGCAAGAGGAACTACTTGGCATTGAAGCTGACCCTGACTTAACATGCGGAACCAGATTAATGAGCAACTATTATACCCTTAAGATAACTGTTACTGTCCTGTCATAGACACAGATGGTGAAATCATGCTGCTGTCTCTGCTGCACTATGTTTGGCAGAATCAAGGATTAAGAAATAAAGGATATTCTTATATCACTAGTATCTCTTTTGTGTCCCTTCATCATACACAGAAACTGTGTGTGTCCTGCTACTTGGAAGATATGTGGAAGTTAGGACCTGGGAGAAATGGGAGTGAGAGAAACATGCAGGTGTGAATAAGGGGAATGGTATGATTAAGGGATCTGGTGAGGTGGGTCAATTGTGCAGACAACACACAGCTCTCAGGCAACTAGGAGATCACCTTGGCAAAAGCTGAGGTCAGGAAACAAGAAGTCATCTCCAATTCCACTCCTAAAATAATTTGGCATAATGGAATCATCACCTTCAGAGAGTTAGGTAAAGGAAAACCCAGAAGGTTTTGGTTTCTCAAGGAAATGAAACTTGCAAGTCTGTCCTGTTTGTGACTCTGTACATGACATGAATAAAAAAATACGTTCTTGCCATTTCTTGAACAGAGGTCATTGGGTAGAGGAAAACCCCTCGTAAAAGAACTGTGTGGATATTCCCACCTTGGAAATTCACATCAGTGCACCACTCTTGAAGCACAAATTCTCTATATGCCATTGGAAGTGAGTCTCGGCACTATTTCTTTTACACTAACACAACTTGATCATGAAACAAGGTCTCCATAATGTCAGGGTGTGACCCTTAGTGAAGGTACTGAGAGGTCACACTAGCCACAGCCAGTTCTGGACAAATGTAAATGGAAGTATCACAGGCAACACAAAGTGAACCCTTGAGATCAGGTAAGACAAGCATACAAGTTTCCGAAACTGAATACAACATGCACAGTGGGAAAACATTCATCGTTTTATTCCTACCTACTTTTGTAAAGGACCATGCTTTGTTGAGGACATTTTTACCGCTCCTGAGAGATACATTGTTCAGACCTGCATGCACAATCCTGTCTACGAAGAGCAGGACGTGGACTACGTGACTGCAAGCAAGGACACAATGTCCTTGCCTCCCTAAAAGAGGGAATTTATTCAACAAAATAGTTAACAAGACAGGTAACTTTTATGGAACTTTTCCCAGATTGCTGACAGCAAGATACCTTGTCCATGTCAGGGTGCGTGGACAAAAGCTAGTTATCCAATGTCTAGATGGCTTAGGCTCGTGCATCCCCTCCCTTTACCAATCATATTAGTGTGGCATTTCGTGTGCATGTACCGTTTAACCAATCATGTAAGTGTGCTGCTTTGCATGTATCTGAAAATACAGTATATAAGACTGTTTTAGAACAATAAAGTGGAACACTGACGATACTTCTATGAATAATGTCTTTGATTCTGGAGGCTCCCCACAACAATGTTTTGTAAAGTGAGAAGCCACGCAGGGCTGGACTGTGGGCACTCACACACAAGGTTACAGATAAGCTACAGAACTACGAAAAATGCCACAGGTCTTACAAACTCTTCTTCTTCCAAAAATGAACTAGTAAGAATGAAACCACCTGAACACTCTAAACAGCTGCTAATCTAAGCCAGTGATTTGTTCAAATACCTCTCAGAGGGCAACTTAACTGGAAATGGATTGTTGAGCAGGTCCCTACAGATGAAGAGACCTGACACTACAATTCCAGTAACTCAGCAGATTGAAATTGCAATTTGTGTGAAAACTAGGTGTTAGACTGGGAAGAAAAGGTAAATAGCTGTAAAATTGTGTCTCACTTTCACTACTGGACATGTGCTGCTTGATGCATCATATGTGCTGGACAGACAGGGTTCATAGTACAATGGATGAAACAAATGAAAGTGACACTGAAAATGGAAATAAAAGAGTGTCCAGATATTAAATAATTCCATTTTAAGCTGCTGATGCAATCTGAGCAAACCAGCAATTTCCTTTCAGCCTCTGTTTTATGAGGGATCCCATTCAAGCTTTGATAATAAAAGAAGCACAGGTGGGTAATTAAGGAAGTGTGAAACACAAAGGAGCAGCCAGCTTTTGGCTGGTGCTTTTCACAGTGTGTTCTGGAAGCCTATAGACATCCAAGCACTGAGTGACTGAATGACCTCACAGACCATGCTGGAGATTAATTTTCTTCGGAACCAGAACAAAATTCAAAAGTTTCCTGTAAAAAATTTTCTCTAAACATTGTTGACAGGCCTGCCATCCCAAGGACTGTTCAGTAACAACATTCTCTCACCTGAGACTATGCTTGTCACAGATCACAGCAAAACACAGAGACAACCATACTGTCTCAAAATAAAAGTCTATCTAGCACAAGATGCATCTGACAGTAGTCAGCAGTGGATGTTCATCAAAAAGTGTAATATGGCAAGTAATCCATCCCCTCAAATTATGTCTCATGTTTTGGTTTACAGAACTAACTGGAGAAGCTGCTTAATAGTAACTTTAATAGTCTTCTGTGGAGCCTTCCTCCACAACTTAATGGAATATATAGTTTACACACCAACCTGAGCACCTCCCTTCTGAAAGTTACCCTGGCAGAGTTAATTTCCATCTCCTTTAGTTATTTTTCCTGCTTCAGTCTCCTAGGAGAAACTGCCTTTTGAGTGAGGTCCTGAAAGAGGAATCTTGATTTGAGGTTACATTCCAGCAAAAAAGTTTCTCCTCTACTCTTCAGGCTCTCAGTGAGCAGCAGTTCTTAGTCAAGAGCTGCCTTTGCACATATCATGTGGGGTGCTAGTGTGGCCAAACACTTTTACAGAGCAGTGTGTGTACAGACAGGTGAATGCAATGGAGCAAAATCAGGCTGATAGATCGCCCTCCACCTCTGGTTCCTGAATTTCTTCACACATTTACATTCGGAGTCATACCCAAACACACTACTAACAAAACTTAGGGAACTGCAGTTAAACATCAAGGAGGAGCCTCCTCACTTTTAGAAAGGGCAAGTTTGTTTAGTTCTTTTCCTTGGTCTATTTTGGTCCATGTGAAAAATCTAGGACCACTGGTGCTGCAGCTTACAGCTTCCCTCCCTATCCATTTATTGTTCATGGACAATGTAAGAACCAAGAAAATTGAAAGGAAAGAAAGCCTGAGCACTTAGAAAGGTAGATCCTTAAAATGCTTTCCTTCTTGGTGGGTTAAAAGTTCTTGTCTGCTGTTAACTTCTGCCTACACCACTGAACATCCATCTTGTTTGCATGTTTTGCTAGAAACCATGACCCAAACTCTGCTCTGCTTTTTCCACTGTCATTTCAGGTTTGTATTTTGTTTTTCTGGGTTTTTTCTTTGTTTTCCTAAAGACTTCAGGATGCAACAGTTTCTAAGTCACAGAAATAAAGTGAGATTGCAAAGCTCAAGGCTAGATGTTCCTTCTCAGTTCCTTCTAGTCAGTCTACCCTGCTAACACTCTTTCCAAAGGATAAATTTTGAGACCAGATGATCAGAGTCAGCTAAAAATCTATTATCTGTTCTAAACCTTCTGTCCATGTCTTATCAGTAATGGTTTATATGAGGAAGTCATAACTGTAATTAATCTAGCTAGATCACAGTTATGTATCCACAAGAAACACAATTTCAGAGTACATACATACTGTTCCCAGAGATAATTATCAGGACTTCTAGAGATGCATGGATGTGTGTGCTCTGGTCTTTCTTTCTCATTCAAGTCCTTGCAAACTTGTGCCTCCTCCATTTGTCAAAAGGTTCTTCCTACAGTGCAGTGAGTACATGAATGCCATTTCCATGCATGTCCTTCTCATCACCTAAAGCGGGGAAAGCTGAGTAATTAAAACATAACCCAAATAGCTCCACAGAGAACTATAATCTTGAGATTAAGTCCATTTAGGAAGCTTGATACCAAATATCCAACTGCAGAACAGTAAAAGCAAAATTCCCTACTGATTACCTCTGCTCATAAAAGTGATTTAGATTGGTTCTCCCCATACATGAGTTCTCTGCTGGCCATCTGAATCAATTAACAAAACAAATAATAGATTGCAGTGTTTTTCTTTCCAACCAGGTTTGTGCTTAGCATAAGTTAAAACGTTCATTATAAAATACAAAATCCTGGAAGCTCAGAGGTCCCTTAGCTGCTGAGAGGAAAGGAACAAGCAGAGCTCATTTGCAGGGAACAGCAAGAAAAGACTGTCATTCATTCTTGAGATGCTCAGTTCAGGGTAGAACTGCAAAATGAACTCCTCCAATCCCCAGCTTCTGGATTTATTAACTCAATGTCTTTATTTTTCAAGGAAAAAAGACTGAGCTTTTAATAGGATACAGTTTTATGTCTTCTTTGTACCCCTGGCTTGATTTTCTTGCTATAAGATGGAAGCAGTTTACCAAATTCCACTAAACTGCAGGCTGATGCCTGGCTCTGGACATGGCCTTGCTACCTGGAGAGAACTGGGCACTATTTATTACTGACTCGGTCACCCTTTTCTCTCAGAGCTCTTCCATGCAGCAATGTCCTTTCCTGCTGCTATCAGCTCTAGCTTCCTGCACTGGTCTTCCCAACAGTTATTGGTATGCACTATCTAGGGACTGCACTCCCAAGGACTCCAGCAGCCTGTGGCGATCTCAGGTTTCTCCTCACACAAAAAAAAAAAGTCCAGGGTAGCCCCGATGAACAGAACAAGTTTCCCCACATAGAGATATTAACATTTTTTCACACTCTCCACAGGACACATAGGGAGGCACATCCAGAACCTGCAAACACAGGCTCAAACCAGTCCTCACCAACCATAAGCACCAGATGCAGCCTGAGCTGCAGAGCTCTCCAGAAAAGACCTGAACACCTGCAACACTTTAGGGCAGCTCAAAAGAGACAGCCCAGACACAGCAGGCTTTCCTGCAGCTGTGCCTCCTTCAATCCCATGCTGCAGCCAGACCAGCACTCAGCAGCACACAGATCATAGCCTGAGTATGTCCATCACTGCTCTTGAGCATTCCTGCCTTGCAGGGCAGACACAATCGACTTTTCTCATGTTTCAGCCTGTCATGTGGTAAATCCTGCTTAGGAGGCAGGGTCTCCCAGATCCATCACCCAGAACAGAAGAATATGTGGATTCCCTGTTTGCTTGTTCATGGTTGCTACAGACATTTAGCAGCCAAATTAATGCTATGCTGAGCTCCTAAAAGCTTAAATAGTTTGGCTGACACATCTGTTGAATCCCAAAGGGCAAAGAGCAGAGGCTGTTCCTTGCTCCAGCAACTGTTGCAAGAAGTGCTGCATCATTTTCTTCTAGGCACAAAGATCTCCTCACATCTAGCATTTAGGTTTCTTGCAAGGACGAGGTCACCTGCCTTATTTATTGCTACTGGGCAGAGCACAGGCAGTGGCTGGAGGAGTTTCAAGCTCAGTGAAGATCCCAGTGCTCCAATATGACCGTATAGATGCACAGGCCAGGTCTGGCACAGACACAGCAGCCAGCTGAGGCTGTTTACACTTTGCCTGGGTTGTTGCTGTTTCACTGTTCAAAGTAGCTGTGAAGAACTTTGTTGCCCAGGCAAGAGCACGAGGGATTTGCATCTTCTGGCGTAATGTGGGCAGTGCAGACTGCCAAGTGATGTGACTTAACAAGCAACCCCAGAAAATCCCTAGAGCCTGTGAGGATGAAAGAGAAAGCCTCAGGAGCCCTGGGGAGCTGGCAAGGTGAACTGCAAGAGTACTGAGAGAAGTGTGAAGACATAGACATCGCTGTACTCTATTTATTTTCAATAGCTTTGAAAGCTCAAGCTTCCATCACCTAGGGAAAGATGTGGAAAAATCTGGGCAGAACTCTAATTATCATTTAAAGTCTCCACTATCATGAAATCTCCTGGGTCATTATTCTTTGGCAAAAGCACAGGGAAACATGTTTTATCAATTGGCCACTGTAAACAAAGCTGAGACTTGCTTTAGACCAAGATAAATATGAAATGCAAGTCAGATAGATGCTTGCTAGCCAAACCTGATTCCTAGGAGACACAGGAGAAATGCAGAAAGGAAGATCCTTGTCAGAGCAAAGATGAATAGTATGTTGCATGTGAGCATGTCAAATGCTTGAGAATCCAGCATAGGAACTATTGAGTTTCCAGTCACATCATCAGTGTTTACTCTGGAGTAAAAATTAGTGACTTTTTCCATTAAATTCTATTGATCTATTTCTCCACCAAGAAACTTCCTCATCTAAATCACCAATTTATTGTGCCTCTGATTGTTTAAGAGGATGTCATGGGAGCCATTGAAGAGTCACTTAAAATGTTATTTATCCTACCACACATAGGCAGACTGTTTCCCTTCAAAGCCTTGCTGCACAAATTAAATCTTTCACCATAAAGTGAGCTCTCCTTGCAAGATTAGAATAATAAGATGTGTATGTATTCTACATGCTCACAGACTCTTGCAGAAGGATGGCTAAATTACTTCACTGTTCAGCTGTTTAGGCCTGAAATGCAGGGGAGAATTAAATGATGAAATCCACAGATACTGATTACAGCTTTCTAAATGGGTTGCAGGTACCTGATGCTTTTGCATCAGCAGGTGTAAGCAGAGTTTGTCAGTTCACAAGCACACTGAGAGCTGGCCTGTTCAGGGCCTAAAATAGAACATGCTTTGTCTTTCTGAGTCACTTAGCTAAGCATAACAGTTTAACACTGTTGCCAGCTCTGGTAGCAGAGGTTTCTTCTGAGAAGTCCTACCATATTCTCTGACAGCCAATGGTGCCCACAGTGTCTTCAGAATATGAAAAATAAACGAAGAGCCAGTCGTGACATCAAGCAGAAATTCATTGTTTGTGCGCTGTATCATAGGAGAATATATTAAGTACTTCCCTGTTTGGAAGGGTGCCTTCTTCCAGAAAGTACCCCTGAGCATTTGGGATAAGGAAGCAGTTCAAGTGAAATATGGTCTGAGAGACAGTCCTCCAAAAAAAGGGGATGCAGCTTCCTTATAATGCCCTTCATTCTAACAACATTACCACAAACCTTTGGAACAGAACAATTTTCTGTTTATTCTCAGCTTAACATGCAACAAAACATACCCTCTTACCTATTTGATTATATTTTGTGCTTTGGGAGACACTAATATCTCAGTCTCATAAAACCAACATTACATGACAGAGAGGTAATTCTGTCCCCTTACAACCTTATATCCCAAGACCTCTCAATTTTATTATATTATCATACTGCCCTATAATGTTTTAAAGTGTTTCAGGCATTCCACTGAAAAACTAGAAGTAGATATTTCCCAAATCATCTAATAACTATGTCCCAAATATAGAACCACAAACAGTAAAGAAAAGTGGTGGAAAAAGTAAGGAAAAGAAGGAAAAAATGTCATCCATTTTTCTGGCAGTTTATTCTCAAGAGAAAAGGTTTGTTCAGAAAACTTTAAGATTACGAAATAAACATTTCACATCTTCTTTTCAAAGTACCAAGTTGCCTTAACATTTTAAAAATCTTGCATCCCCAGAAGCTTTTAAGAGTCATCACTGAAACCTGACATAGATTTCCTCAAATACTTCCCTTTCTCCCCCAAAAACTTACTGTCCAAATTATCTCACAAAGAATTTGCTATTTCAGAATGGAGTTAACAAATGACTGAAACTTTCTTTTCTCTGTCTGATTTTACAATGTAAAATCTGGCTTCTTGCAAGATGAGAACATTCCTCTGAGGATAACTGTAGCTCTACAACATCTAAGCAGTCAGTCCCACCAAGTGTACCAGAGCCCAACACAGAGAGAACATTCAAATACATTACTTTTTCCACTGTTCTGCCTTTCTTGGATTGATAAGATGGATTTTCACTAGGCTCCCAAGTTTAGAGAACTTTTATTATTGTTATAAACTCTGCCTGTGAAATGAATTTTCTGACCCTCTTATGCCAGACATTTGGCTAAGTTCAAGCATGGTATCAATTTAATATCTGACACACAGTCTCATGGGAACCATATCCTGCCCTTGACACAGGAAGAGATGTTGTCATCAGAAAAATACATTTCTCCTCTGCACTTCTAGCAGAGCTACCTGTTTTTAATAATGGTGATATTTGAGGGAAACATCTGTGTTAGCTTGCCATGTGACCAGAGTTCAAGAGATGAGCCACTTGCTGCAAGCATTTCTTGGAATTGTGAACTACCATTCTACTCAGCATCCAGCTGGAGGTTGATATTCCCAAATAGTCATGAGCACAGATCATCAAATGCCTGCATTTCATCTAGAAACTCTGATTCCTGTGTAAACAATGTCAGTCAGGATTCATGACAGTCTCTTGATGTCATTTGTGCTTTCAGACTTTGGATGGCTATGAGACAGCTCCAACTGAATGAGGGGGCTAATTCATAAATGACAAGTAGAAAACCATCACAAAAGTCTAAATGAGTTGAATGCAGAAGTTATTAATTATTCTGGGTTTATGTTATTTAGTAATATTTCCAGAAAATGGTGTAATGAATCTGCTCTGTGACTGGGAGCACAAAGAGTTGTCAGCTCATGCTGACATTAACCAAGGCTTGATACTTTGAGAACTGACCATCTCTGGAACAATGGCAAGATTATTCAGCTCTAATGTAATGGAAAGCAACAGCAATCATCACCATTCTGGGAGAAACCAGAATTGCACACAGGACAGAACCATAAGACAGCTTTCAAATTCCTAGTATGACTGCTATTGATATTCAGAAATGTTCCATTTCTTAAATTATGACTCAAGGAAGATCATGCTTTAGCATCTATCCTACTCCTGGTCATCTCCTGGCACTGACTAGACTTACACCCAGGCAGCATCTCCATGGAGTTCGTTTCTCTTCAGTCATGTGCAAAGAATCAAGAAAAACCTAGGAGAGAACAAGGTTTTTTTTGCATTCTGCAACTTGACCTACTTCCTATCTCCAAAGCTCTTTGTAAAACAATGGCTTTTCCAGTACATTAGGATTTGCCACTAGACCAAGGATTTTCCCTGCTCCTGGCAGCCCATTGCATTGGCAGAATTCCCTCTGCATCCTCAACCTGCTGCTGATTGATCCCCATAATCCAATCCATTTTCAACAAGCCACTTGAGATCCAATAAAAACAAGGAGCTTTGCTGATTGCTGGTTTCAGCTGCAGCTGTTGGAGCCACAAATCTAAGAAGAAATATCTTAAGTGTATTTGTAAAAAATCTACTGATAAAATTATTCCCTGCTTTTATGGATTTAAATTCAAAGGGAAATGAATTACAGCTTCTTTTCATGCATTGTACCTTCATTGTATTCCTGTATGGTTCTTGGTGTGATTGTGGTGTTCCTTTAAGTAAACACATAAGGAAATGTTAGGACTGAATATCTCCGGGGCTTTGGTGTATGTAAGCATGAAATAGTTTGTGTTTGTTTGGGTGCTGCAAATATTTCATAGACTTTAAATCTTTAATGTAGAAGAGACTCTTCTGATCTGCCCCTTCTACAAAGTACCAGGCAAACAAAAACCATGTAACTCCAGAATTCTTGCACTGCAAGTACAGTTTCCATCTGAGCTAGGGAAAAAAACAACATTGCAAGATACAAATCCTGACATCCAGACAGCAAAACTAGAGACAATTCCCAGTGCTTTCAGATATGTTGGTCCAGTTCTGCAGTTATGTTCAAAACTGAAGTCCTGCATCTTATTTTTAGACTGAATTTGACAAGCTGCAGCTTCCAACAGTGGGATTTTTTTGCTAGTGGTGGTATCACAGAATAAAGTTATTCCTTGTACCTAATAAAAAGTTCAGGATGGTTTGTAGATTAAGTAATCTATCTTGGGAAAAGATTTCAGAGAAAAGCCAACACTTTCTCTCCGCTTTATGAAGAATGTTCTCTAGATTCAGACCAACATTGCTCTTCCTCATATCTTTTCCAGTTTTCTATGTTCCCATTGTTAATATTTGTGGCACCATTGCTTTAACTGAGGTGGCTGATAAAAGTGTTGACTGTGATGAGATGTCCCAGAGTAGCAGCCGTATTTTGAAGACAGAATATTCCACAACCTCTTCTAGCACTACCAGACACAAAAGGCAAATTGGTAAAGGCTGATATATTCTTTAAAAAGTTTGACCTACAAATTTTTCAGTTATTTGTGAATTACTTTGTTCATTGCAGTATCCTGTAGCCTTTGGTTGGTAGTTTATCTGCCTTTTGTTTACAGTTGGTGTCTGCAATAGCTAATTTTACTATGAAGGGCAAGGAGGCAGCAGAAATAGAAGTATGGGCTAGAGAATTGTATTGGGAAAATTATGAGAGCTAGTGATTTTTTTCTCATTGAGCTTCATATGCTACATTTGGCACAGCAGAGCTTTAATGAAATTTTATTGATTCCAAGGCAAGCTTCCAGTGGAAAACTGCCCAGATTCCTGGGAGGCTCTGCTGAGGCTGGAGACCTTAGATATGTTGATCCTTGGCTGTAGCCCTTCTTTTAGCGGCTCTGTCCTTCAGACAGCAGGCCAGAAAAGCCCCAAAGATTACATTCTGTAAAATTCTACTCCTCTCAGAAGCGCTGCTTCCCTTTCTCTCAGAAACTAAAGAGATGGTAAGTTCCCAGAGCACTTGTAGAGGCTAAGGGACTCCTGCAGCATTAAGAATTAAAAGGAGAATAGTTTTTGGTTCAATTCAGCCAAATATTTGAGGGGAGAGGGGGAAAAAATGTAAATCATAAGCTGAAAAGCTGTGTCTCTCAGTATCAGTGTAGAGCATAGAAACAATAACTCGGAGTTTGAACATGAAAAAAATAGTTATTTGGGTGAAGGACCAAGAGCTGATTACCCAAAGACAAAAAAAAAGGGCCATCTCTGATAGTTTCCTTGCAAAGGACAGGACATGTACCAGTTTGCAATGCAGAGGAGTGGAGCTGTCACTACTAGAATAGAAGGATATACTCATCTCCACAGCCAAGAAAGCCTTTAAACAATTGGTAAGCTTTGAAAAGGAGACCTGTATACAGTCTTGAAATACACTCAATAGATGCCAGCTGCACCCATCCACTATCAGAAATTAAGTGGTATTGAGATCTTGAGTTGGCCAAAGAAATGACAGATATGCTCTTCCAAAGCCTGCAACTGGGAAGTTTTGTTGGTTTTACACTACAAAAGACTCCCAAGGGCCCAGACTGAGGAGATGGGGTGTTGCTTGCCATTTGTGTGTTTGGAATCCTTCCAACGCTTTGTTCCCTTTAACCATAAGAAGTGTGTTTATTGAGTGGGGGAAGAAACTCCTCAGGTCACTCTGCCCTCAACTAGAGCACAAAATTTCCTTTCTTCCAGTATATCCAGAACTCCTAACCCACTTCTAAATCAAATTAATGTAGTCAGAGTGCATAACTGGAATAACAGCAGTAACTTTCATTTAAACTATTATCTTCCCTTTAAAGAGTCCTAAAATGAGGAGTGAGGTTTTGAATAGACACAAGACATGGCAGCACCACAGTCTGTCTCCATGCAGTGTAGTTTTATTGTGGCACTCCTACTAATTTTCATTTTTCTAATGATACCTTCTCTATGTTGAGCTCAAAGGGGCTTCTGCAGACCTCATGAAGCTTCAAGGGAAATACGAGTTAATTTCTTGGAGGATTGTGGTTCTCCTAAATTAACTGCTTCCTGTGAAGGATTTCATCCAATGGGCAGTTAAGGAAGAATTTACTACTGTGGAGAAAGTCACAGCAGCAACTTAGTCTTCACTTAATGTGTAATTCTCAGTTCAGATGAATTTCAACATTAGCTGAGATGCAAATTAAGGCTCACCATTATCCCTGTGTAAACAGCTTTCATAGGATTTTCACCCAAGCAGATCAAGTTTTATTTTAAGGGTATTTAAATAGTCCTTGCTCTGTTTCCAGAACTCACAGGAAAAATGAAATGCAACAGCCAAACACTACCAGGGTTACACTGCACAGATCCAGTTCCAAACAAAAACCACCTATTACAGTAAACAGCCACAAAGAAGCATGTCTCACAAAGATTTTGCCCCTATGGTCACTAGAACTCATAGGAGATCTCCATCAGAAAGCAGGAAATCCAGTTGCTGACTAAAGTGCAGCAAGAAAATACATACAACTTCCTAGCACCAGCAACCAAGAGCTGGGAAGTGAAATCAGCTTTAACAGCATGTTCTTGGGCAGCCATGTGTCAGACAGTTCACAGGGCAGGATCACTGCTCCAGAGCCCTGACCGCATCTACTCTGCACTCACATTTCCTTCATTTCCTTCATTTGCAGATAAGGTCAACTCCTCTCACCTCCTCGACCTCGTAATCTTGTTTGTACCTTGTCTGTGTTTCTTTAAATTCACAATTGAAAGCTCTTTAAACAACTGGCTTTTCAGCAGCAGAAGGAGGGAGGATAAGTAAAGCTGAGGCTGGAGCAGCAAAATGGGCATATGAGCATTTTCATTTTGCTCTTCCAGGTTTTAAGAGGCAGCACTGTCTTGCTGCACTTGAGAGAAGGGGCAGCTTTCACACAGCTGATTCAGCAGAGCTGCAGGTTGGGTGGGTCAGGAAGCAGGAAAAAAGACATTTCAGACTGAATGATGGGTGCCGGGCTTCTTTGTTCCTGCACACTGGTTTCTGCCCCATTTTGTGGCAGAGACTGATCCACTAATCTAGAGAAAAATGCAGATCTGAAGAACCCAATTGACTTTGGATCAGTTAGAAAAATAGATTACTATAGAACAGTTCTTTTTATACCATCTCTGTGGGACATCTGGCTCCCAACTGATGTGGATTCAGATAAAGCCAACTTGGAATAAAAACTCCCGAACGTTTCTAAATGTTTCAGACCATTGCCTAACTGCAGGCAATAGTGAAGCATAGCTTAGAGTGGGGTTTATGCAGAGGTGGAGAAATGGATCAAATTAACTGGGGAAAGTTTCACTGTTTGGGTTGGAGATTCCTATTAATCATATAATTCTGTACCCATCACAAAAAGTTTGCCTGTAGAGACTATCATCCTACATGTGATAGATGATAATAATTAATAAAGGCAGGTGGTTTAGGCATAGACTCAAGGCCCCTACTGTTTGAGCACCACCAACTTCAAGGGAATTACTTTTAACACTTGAGATAGAGAAAGATGGTTTCTATTTACTTTTCAAAGAAAACAACCTTAGAAAGCACTTCCATTTTCATTCTCTTGTTATAACAAATGAAAGTTCGTGCTTGATATTTGGACAACAGGTGCTATAGGAACTGCTCACAAACACCAGTGTGTACATTGTTATAAAGCCACCAATGTTGCTACAGTTCAGAGACCCTACAGTAATTTTGACAAAGAGGGAAGTGACTGTATAGTCTGCCCCATCGGCACCACTGGTTTTATGGCAGAAAGCCCAGTAGAGTCCTCTGTTCAAGGTTTAATGAAGGATTTCCATGTCTCCTGTGCTCTTCCAGTCCTACTCTTTTTCCTTCTGCATTTCACATCTCCTGTTTACATTTATTCCCTTCTACTTTCTGTTCTTCTGGTCTAATTACTCTCTTATCCTTCTGCACTGCTTACTATAGGCAATGAGCGATGCCCGATCCCCTAAACCAGATTGAATTCCTATGCAAAGTCAACATCATGCTCTGCTTCTAGACAGATTAATTAGTCTGATCCAGTTACACTATTTATTAGAACATAGTGCCATCCTGAGTACAACTCTGTAGTGTTGCTTTGTATGGTGTGGATATACTCCAAGCCCAAAGTCTTGGCCTTCTGAATCTGTGGCAGAGCTGGAGATGGATTTCATTCATCTGCCTTTCCAGAGAAGTTAATGTCTTCTTCAGCTTCAAATTGCAGTTGAAAAGTGAGAAGAAAAAGCTGCTTTGGGGGAATTGTTTGAAAAGCAGCAATCAGAGAGAAGGCATGGTGCACAAGAGACGAGAACAGGGTTACAGGTATTACTGCGCATGCTGAATCTGACAACATAATGCATGTCATGTAATTCAGAAATTGTGCCATTTCCTTGAAAATCAGAAGCTAATATATGCAGCCCTACACTGCAAAAATCAATCTTTCACCTTGCCTTGGAAAAAAAACCTGTGCACTGTGATTTATGGCAGAGGAAAAGAAGCTTAGATTTTCTTTGACTTCATGCAGTACTCCTTTCACATGTCTAATGTACTGCCGGCAGCTATGTTTCTTGTGGAAGGTGAGCATGTGTGTCAGTACTGATCCTAACAGACTCACAAAGACTGGTGAGTTTCTCTTACATTGTCAGGTTTTTCTTTTTCTGTTTTTAATTGCTCTATCTTGGGTTTATCTTTTAATCCATTTATTGCATTTGCTCTTTCAATTTGTGTGCCATTTTGCTTTCATTGACTTAAGATTCTTGGACAATTCTTGATACTAAATGTTACTAATGAAATATCCATGAAGAATGTCTTAGCTTTGTGGTAGAAGCTATTAATGCTCTGAGTTTGACTCTAGAGGCCACATCTAGAGATAAAAGGCCTTAATTGAGCTCAATTGCATCTTCAATCTTTCTACTGTGTGGGCCCTCAAAAGGGCAAATGATGACAACTCATTATTTTTGTACTGTAAATAAGCCCATATTACTGGACATTTCTGAAGTATTCATACCAATGCTGTCTAGGAAGAATGTCGTAGATGATCAGGTTTTGCAATATGGGGGTGCATGAAGGGCTTTCCAGTAGCACTGATAAAACCACACTTGGCAAATCCTTTTTATGAATCTGAAAGCAGACACCTAATGAGTGCTGGTCACTCCCGATCTGAAATGGGTTTGACCTGCTGACCTCAGGGTCTGTACTGCATTACCACTCCCAAGAGCGCTCTGACTCTCTCTCTGAGTTTGGGTTTTTTATTATTTTGTAGTTAACCTCAAGACAGCATCATCTGCAATGGGTAACATCTGCTCAACACTATCTAGGCATCTGAAGATTTTTTTCCTTTACGGCTAATCATTGGCACTCAATGAATCTGAAGGTTAAAAAGGAATTGTGTGGCTAAGTAATCACTGCAGAAACAGCAATATCAGAATGTTGGAGGTAAAACCCCCAGTAGATTCTTTCTGCCACTGGTACATTTTTGCACTTTTTCACAGGATCTTGACATTTCTTTTTGAGTAATGGAAGAGGTAACGATTTGGGGGGGAATCATCTAAATTTATTCATTTTTGCAAAAGAGAACCATTTTTGCAAATGAGAACCAATCAACCAATCATCCTGAAAAATTACCCAACAAACTATTCTAGATGAACATCAAGAAGGTTTTAATTTGTGTGGTGCTTCTACTTTTGGGTTCCATCTTTTACCACTCATTCAGCTATTCAGATATTTCATTTGTTCATTCAGATGCAGTATACTGGAGATGATGCATTCTACAAGACTTCCAGTGGGATGGGCATCATGCAAATGCATGCTGAAAACACTAGATTTCAAGTTAGAAAAAGACTGTGCTTAGCAATTTATGGCAAGCATCCCTTTCGCTCCTAAGATGTCCACTCCTACAGTTCAAAGTTTTCCCACAACCTGATGTAGAAAATACTATCCAGCATGGCAGAAGTCGTAACCTCACACACACACACAAAGTAAAAGATGCAAAATGCATCAAAAGTGTCAACGACTTTGTGCTACTGGCTAAAAACCTATTTCAATACCGAAATGGTATTCTGTAAGGAGACTGTTAGTTACCTCACTGCAGAGCTAACCACAGCAGGAATTAAAGAAGAGCCACTTTCATTGACTCTAGGAGGACTGTATAGGACTTACAGCAACTTCCAGTTACTGCAGATGTGATCACTGAAAGCCAGGTGTTTCCCCATTAACAATAAGTCTTTATTATTTCTGATTATTTGGGAAGCTCTGCTTGTGTACCTTTGTATACAAATGTCAAATCATCACTTAATGAGCATGAACTGATTTCACTTTGAACTGTCCATCTCAAAAGCATCAAGACATCCAAGAAAGGAAAGTCATTTGTTTGTTCCCAGCGGTGCTTTGAGATGCAGCCTGCAAAAGCAGTGGGAACTAGACATGAGGAAGCAGCAAGATATTTTCCCCATTACATATTCACCCATCAATCACAATTCTCTTTGAAACCTGGCTACTGGCCACTGGTCCCTGCTGGGAAAATGCTAGAAGTGCAAGAAAAAAGGACATTTTTCCTCTTTGAACCGACTTTCAGTGTAGAGTTAACTGGAAGCTGCAAGTAGCACAGCCCAGCTCCTTTCTGGCAGATCTCAGAGAGGAGATCCATTGTAGAATTTCACAGCTGGATCTCAGCATCTCATTCGGCTCCGTGGTTTGACACGCTGGACACGTTTCACCATTGTTTCCCCAAATTTTCAATTGAAACTTTATTAAAAGAATAAATTCAAAAGAAATTCAGTTCATCAGAGAGAGTGTTTTGTTAAATTTCTTTTTCGCAGTAAAAAAGCAGCCCAATGAATAGACATCTGAGAGTGAACATATAACTGTAGATATGGTATGGAAAAACAAATTAGAGAAATCCCATCTGATTGAGCAGATTTCCAGGCCTTCATAAAGCAGTCTGGTTGGTTTGGAGTACAAGCTGACTCTAGGGTGGTCATTTTTGGGACAGAAAAGGCAAAAGTAAACATCACTGCCTCTTCAATGAATGAAACGGCTTCAGGGAACATAAAGCCAAGAGTTTGTTGGGGAGATTGAGTGCATATCCGGAGATTGAGTGTATACCCAATGTCTGATCTCCATTTTGATAGTGAAGAACTCAGAGAAGACTGGGCCACAAGTCACATGGGAAAATATGACCCCAGGAAGTGGTTAAACTGAAATAGTCAAGGCAGAAGAATGTTCCTGGGGAAAATAGGAATATATAATGTGAGGATGACAACTTCTGAAACAGCCCAAAACCAACATGTTAGAGCAGCCAGATGTCGAATCTGCAAGCAGATACCCTCTCTAGGATAGGTCTAGCTCATAGGCTAAGAATCTTTCCTGTAAAATTCTTGCTTTGCTTTTCCATTTTGGAGGTTTATTATGTCTGTACAACTTCTCTCTTTGCACTTATGTGGCATGTAGACACAAAGACCTTGTAACAGGTGAATTTCCATGTTCCATATTTATCTTTCATAAACTAACGTGGTCTTGAGCTCCATGGTGAATCTTTCAAGGGTAAACATTTTGAATGAAGATTGGAAACTAGTCTTGGTAAACCCTTTCTTCAAGATAGCCATTGATCTTTCATGATGCAAATCATAGAATTGTAGAATCATGAGCAGATTTGCGGATGACACCAATCCTGGAGCCCGTGTTGATCTGTTGGTGGATAGGAGGGCCCTGCAGAGAGACTTGGACAGGCTGGAGAGATGGGCAGACTCCAATAGAATTAGTTTTAACAAGTCTGTGTCAAGTTCTGAATTTTGATTATAACAACCCCAGGCAGAACTGTAGGCTGGGAATGGAGATCTTGGAGAGTACTCAGGTAGAAAGAGACTTGCAGGTATTGGTGGACAGTAAACTTAGCATGAGTCAGCAATGTGCCCAGGCAGCCAAGAGGGCTAATGGCATCCTGGCCTGTATCAGGAATGGTGTGGCCAACTGGCTAGACCGCATCTGGAGTATTGTGTTCAATTCTGGGCCTCTCAGTTTAGGAACGATGTTGAGGTGCAGGAACGAGTCCAGAGAAGAGCAACTACAACGGTAAAGGGGCTGGAAGGTAAGCCCTACGAGGAGAGGCTGATGGAGCTGGATCTGTTTAGCCTGGAAAAGAGGAGGCTCAGGGGTGACCTTATCACTGTCTATAACTACCTAAAAGGTGGTTGTGGTTCAGGTGGGGGTTGGTCTTTTCTCCCTGGACACTGGAGACAGGACAAGGGGTCACAGTCTTAAGCTCCATCAGGGGAGGTTTAGACTAGGAAAAGTTCTTTTACTGAAAGAGCGATCAGATTTTGGAACGGGCTGCCCACAGACGTGGTTGGGTCACCGTCTCTGGAGGTGTTTAAGGTTAGTCTGGATGAAGTGCTGAGTGGCATGATCTAGAAGTCAGGGGTTTAAGTTTACTTGGTTGGGTTTAGGTTGGACTGGATGACCTTTAATGTCTTTCCTGCCTCATCATTACTGTGATACTGTGGTACTGTAATATATTGAGTTAGAAGGGATCTCCAAAGGTCATCTAGTCAAATCCTCCTACAACATTCAGGGACTTCTCTAATTATAACAGATTGTTCAGAGCCCCTTCAATTAATGTTCACCCCACCTTGAATATCTCCAGAGATGGGGCTTCTACCACCTCCGTAGGCAACCTGTTCCAGTGATCCACCACCCTCTGATTAAAGAGGTTTTTTTTCTAATCTCCAGCCTAATCAACCCTCTTCCAGCTTAGAACCCTTACCCCTTGTCCTATTGTTATATGACCTATTTCATAGTTCTCCCCCAAACTTCTTCTAAGGTCTATTTCAGGTGTTGGAGGGTCACTATAAAGTCCCCCGAAATCTTTCCTGTTCTCACTGTTGGCAAAAAAAGGTGCTCTGTATTCCTTCCTGTATCAACATCTGTATCAGACATAAGGAACTCTGAAAATCAATTCTTAAGCTTTCAGGAATAAAAAAGAAGAAAGAAAAAAAAACAATAGAAAAAGAAGTTGGCATCTGAATTGCCTGTGCTCTCTTCAAAGTTGTGGACCAGCCCTGGCCATCTCCTGGATCCGCATTCTCTCAGTGGAATGGAATTTCCCAATATACTATGGTCATTCTGGCACCTGTTTCTCTGCAGCAGCTATAAATCTCCTGTAGGTCACAGGAGACTGAAAGGAAAAAAAGTTACCTGTCTTCTTGACCTGAGTCTGGAGATGAGGAGAGGAACAGAAATACATGCCTCATCCAAAGAAAACTCTGCCTTGCTTTACACTGCTAATATCTCAGTGGGACAGTCTGTTTAATTGTGCACATCCTGCAAAGGTTTCTGGGATATAACCTGTTAGACTCTCACCTAGAACTCATTTCTTCAGCTTTTGAAGGCTTGCTTGTCTGCAGAGTGTTTGCCAAGCAAAAGAAATGAGGATTAGGGAGCAAAGAAACCCAGTGGCAGCTGTGCATCAGGTCCCAATTAAGACATCAAACTAAACCCTTCAGCCCTGCTTCTCAAACATCCTTGTATATAATATTTCCCATGAGGCTGAAATTCTTTTGCAAGCTTTATGCTAGCTTTAATGTATAGCATCAGGGTTCAGTAAGCTTTCATGGCATTCATATTGCTGTTTGTGACAGCAGGGTATGCTTTTTCATCCCCACCCCTGCAACATAAAAGGTGAGGGCATGTCCTATGTTATGACATGACTTGACTTGAACTGAGGGAGCAGTCAGAACTATTTCACATGAAGCTGCATTTGAATCTAGCACTGAGTTGTGATGATTCCGAGCATTCTAATGTCCTAAATCTTAATTCTAGTCCTAACTTTATAGTAATCGTTTGGTCCATTATACATTCAATCAAAAGGGAATTCAGCTGCCAGAATCAATCTCATCTGGATGTGGGTAGAGAGAGCGGAACATTATATGAGAGGCTTAGCTGTCTGTGAGGTAGAGGTCCTCATACTGTGGCTTCAAGTGACAAGCAGCTGATTGTTTAGACATTCCCTGTACAATTCCTTTGTTGAACAGTGCACTTTGGACCAAATAAACACTTCAGTTCAAGGCTGAAATTTAGAGGCAATTAATCAAGACTTCTCCATCATGTCATCTGATTTGAGTTCAGTTCTCAAAGAATACTTTGCCTGGATGTCTCTAAAAGTCCCGTTTCTATACTTACTGCATTATTGCAGGAAGCTTTGTACTTCCTACCATTTTCTGAAGTCTCTTGGAAAACAGTCACAGCATCACTGCATGTTCCCACCATGGGGATAGTGTAAAGTGCCTGGCTTACTAGTACATGGAAACCATACGTTGCTCCCTGCTGAGAGGACCTAAGTCGCCCAGCTGTCCTCACCAACAATTAACTGAATAATCCTGCAGGAGACCACTTAAAATTCCCCTCACTGCACTTATGAGACAGCCCTGCTGTGAACAGGAGCAGCAGGCCCAGAGTCAACTCCCACTGCTTAACAACAAAGAACAGATTTGGTTTGAAAATAACAGCAGTAAGAATGTCTGTGCTGCCAAATAGCTGAACTCACTGGTTTATTGTTAGATCCCAATTCTGCAATTGTCTATGGTGCTTTCCCTTGAGATCCCTTTGGGAGCGGACTAGCTAATTCCTTCACAGAAATCTCAGTGCATCTCAAAAAACAGCTTGTTCCAGCAGCCTCTGCCATTAAGAAGGCAGCAGCATGCTGTCCAGCTCCCTAAATGCTGTCACAGTGAAACATTTCAAGTCCCATCACACGAAAACATATCCTCAGTACAAAAGCACAGCTATGTTACAGGCTGTGACAGCCTGCAGCTTTTTCCATGCAAAACTACCTGAAATAGCCATACAAATAAATCCTTCTTATGACTCAAAGCCATGGAAATGGCACATACCATTCTGAAGGGACCAAGAATAGTCCTGTGAAGCACTGGACAAGGCCCACTCACTTTGGAGAAGGTAAGGTTTGCATTTTGCAGATGCAAACTACATTTCTCTATGTAGACCAAGAGTCACTCCTCACATTAGTGGTCTTTAGAAGCTGTGATGAAGCTAACAAAAAGCCTAGTAGCTTCATGAGTCCATGAAGCCCATTACCAGCCAGAAACAACACTTCTGATGGAGAAAGCTACAAGTTCACTCTTGCATGGACACACTATATGATGTTTAACCTGCAAGATGACACACAAAGCCTGAATCAGAATAGTGTTAGATAGGATCTAACATAATTTCTCTGCACCGTTTCATCATCATATCTGCCTGGACATAACCCTTTCACTGAATTTCTTTGAATTAACAAAGAAAACCTGAATAATTTCAGTGTTCTACTTGACAGAAAGCCCAGGATGTTTCTGATCTTCTATTAAACATTCAAAGCCTACTTTCAGTGTCTCTCTGAGACATGGCTGAAAGAACTTCTTTTTATAATTTGGAATTGAGCTCAAAAACTTGAGCAACATGAGTCTGTTTCTGCAACTCTTCTAGGACTAATAAGCCAAATAGCCAAATACAGTGTGTGTCATTCCTCTGCTCTTATTAAGAAGGCATTGAAAACCTGTCATGGGGAAAGTTAGTTATCCAAAGCAGAAGATGACAGGGAAAAATGGTTCTTTCAGAACAAGTTTAAGATTGTGAAAGCAAAAGCTCTGTGAAAACTTGCAAGATGTTGTACCTGAAAATGAAAAAGAAAGAGCCACTAGGAATTTGGGTAGACAGCTGTTGAGGCCTTAGCACTGCTGGTCTCTGGCTGTGGATTGAAGCATCAGAAGTTTGAATTAACTTTTAAACACAGGCATGATATCAAAATGTGATCTTGGGAAATAATTGTTCTTCAGGAAGGAAATAAACATGTGTTTCTAGGAGCAGCGGAACTAGCAGAACTGCATTTCCTACAAATTAGTGTCTAAGGCTACATTTCCTTGTTGTCGAGGAAGAAAAAGCTTGTGCTGAATTGTCTCATGTTACCCAGCCTCTGATTTCCATGACAGTTCTATCAGCTTGATATTTTTGGAAACTGCACTCCTCTGTTATATTTGTGGTTAAAATAAATCAGCAGATTTTAACATCATTGGGGCAAACAGGATAGGGGAGTGGGAGGGGATGACAAACAGGCAGATGGAGCATGTAATGGCTTGCTTCTTGCTTCCTTAGGAAACCAGTCTTAAAAGATAAAGATGGCAGAGCCCTACCACATTCTGTTGGAACAGAGTTTTAATTGGTGAGCTGAGTGTCAAGAAAATCCCCTTATTAAAGGAAAGTAAGAAAAACAGCTTATTGCTATTTTATGAGTCATCTTTATCCAGCCCCTTAAACTTCACAAGAACTAACACCTTTGTTGGAGGTAGAATAAGAAAAAGATGAATTACTTCTTAAAATGCAAGTCAGATGATGAGGATAAAGTTTTAGAGTGGATAATTCCCCTTTTCAACACCGGATTCAGGCAAAATTAGTGCTTCTGAGTATGATCTAAAGTTTACTCATCAAGCTACTTCCTGGAGCTAAACATACTAGAGAATTGGAACAGTTTAGGTAAGGCTCCTGCATATACTTCCATAATCTGATTTATGTTCTCTTTTATCTCAGACTCCACCTCTTTGAGTCCTCTTTTGACTAACATACTGAAAATACAGAGAGGGAACACAGGAGTTGGAACATTCCTGAAACTGTCACTCCAAGACGCACATCAGTAATCTACCTGGCAACACTTTCCTGGGAGCATTTCAGTTTGAAGAGAAAAAATCAAAGTCACACACCTCCTCAAACAGCAAAGTTTTTATCAGTACATTAATAGTAAGGTATATGTACAAGCTTTGTAAACTAGGTCAGTGACATTAGAGTGAGACTTACCAAAAACTAAAGGACTGAATTTGCACATATTTTTCAGGACTACATTCCCCCAGCTAAAGCAAAAAAAAAGGAGCAAGAATTAATTCCTAGTGTTGCAAAACATTTCTAAGTTTGACAAGAGTTGTGGATTACTAACTATTAATTGGCAAAACACAGCAATGGCTCCATAATCATCTTGATCATGTTTCTTTCTAGTCGTTTTAATGTTTTGTAGTACCTGCCTGTGAATGCTTGACATTCACATGACATTTAGGAGACCTGGCTGTAGGGTTCTGTCTGATTTTTAAGTCTCTCTTCTTCTAAAACTCTAGTCTGGATCAGCCACTGAGCACTCCTCTGATGCACATGTGCTTGCTTCGCTCTACTTCCTCATGCTTCAACTGCTTGTCCCCAGGATCAGTCCTAACCCTAAAGCATTTTCTTTCCCCAGTCAAAGGAGGAAGCTTGGTACTGAAAAGAGAAAGCCAACACAGAAGGGCTTCATTCACATGGGCTTTCTGCACATTAGCACTTTAACCTCAAAATGTAAGTAAGATTACACATTACCAGAAAGGCACATCACCACAACGTTTCTTCCTCTCCTTGGAAGTCCTTGGAAGACTTAGCCAGTGTGCAAGGGGACAGGGCTGGCAGTGAGACAGATGTGCTCCTGCTTTTTATCATTTATCACCCAAATTATGGTTTATCAATCACAATGTCCTCAGGAGATCCTGATACTTCCAGGAAATCATCTATCCCTCTAACATTGGCGATGGACAAGGGGACATTTACGAAGAGCCAACTGTTAAATTCACGGCTCCAGGACTGGAGTCATCAACAGGGTTTTGGATTGCACAATCATGGCTCAGTTTACAAGGCACCAGAGCAGCAAACTAATGGGATGCAGTTGTCCCAGAGGGAGAAAAGGATCCTGGGGCAGGAATTGGCAGGGCTCATTAATAGGGCTTTAAACTAGGTTTGAAGTGGGATGCGGTTAAAATGTCTGGTGGCAAACAGTGGGGTAGCTCACCAAAGGCAGAGGGATTGAGAGCCAGTGAGGGCCCTCTCCTTGTCCTGGGGCAAGCGAGGGAGGATGCACAAACGCAGTCTGAGGAAATCAAGGGGAATTGGCACAAGAGGAGGACAGGGCCTGCCCAGCTGAAGTGTCTCTATGCACAGAGCCTGGGCAACAAACAGGATGAATTAAGGGCCACTGTGCTGCTGGGAGGCCATGCCATAGTGGCAATTACTGAAACTTGGTGGGATGATTCCCATGACTAGAATGTAGGGATAGACGGGTGCAAGCTATTTAGGAAAAATAGGCAGGGAAGGAGAGGAGGAGGTGTCACCCTCTGTATTAGTGACTATCTGGAACCGGTGGAGCTCCACCTGGGGAAGGATGAAGAACAGCTGGTTGAGAGTGTAATGAGTCAAAATTAAAGGGAAGTCAGA
>VZRI01014408.1:0-11761 GCA_013397515.1 Upupa epops
AGGAGACTCCACAACCCTCCTGTAGAGAAGACTAGAAGACTGTAGACTAGAAGAGTTTAGGCACACGTGGTGTGGAATAATAGGTTGGTGCAGATGAAGGAGATCTCCCGAGAAGCAGCAGTAAAGGCTGTAGGAGGGGGACTTTCTAGGGAAAAATAACATCAGGTTTATTTCTGTCACTGGACAGAAGATCCTGGACCTCCCTGTCAGGACCTCAGCTTGAACCAGGATTGTCATTCAGTAAACAGGAGGGTATTGTGGCACTTCTGGCTAAACAACCACCAGAGGAGGTAATCACCAGCTGCAAGATGATGAGTTCTGAGTTTCAGCATGCAACCTGTCAACGTCTGTTCATCACTGCTCCTCTGCATTCACACTTTGCCTGGATGTGCACTGATCACTCCAGTGATGTGTTGAGACAAGGCCTTGAGTTGTTTGGAGATCTAAGATACAACAGCCTGCACATTCACCTCAGGTCAGGACATACTGAAACAATGAAGATCTTTGGGTCTTAGAGGTGGTGTCTTACTGGAATGTTATCTTCAGGCTGTTCTCACCCTTGGGAAGGATTCAGTTAGTTGTCCCACAAATAGCTGGAAATTGCTACTCGTTGCCTTTAGAGGTCAATCCTAACTCCATTATAAATGGAATCTAATTTACCAGGACTCTGTAATCTAACACAGACATTCATTTAATATATTTATTTCTCTGATATACCCTCACTGTGACAACTAACAGACCTCGTACTTGCATTTGGTAGGGAACTAGTGAGACCTGGACAGGCCAGAGAGCTGGGCAGAGAGAAAAGGAGTGAGGTTCAACAAGGATCAATGCAGAGTCTGGCATCTGGGCAAGAACAACCCCAGGGACCAGGAGAGGGTGGGCACTGACCTGTTGGAGAGCAGTGGCTGCCTACAGAGGGTTAGGAGTCCCTCCGATTCCTGGATGTCTTTAAAGAGCATCTAGATCTTGTGTTTAGAGATCTGGTCTAGTGTTGAAGTTGGTAGAGTTATTGGTTGGTTCAGATGATCTTGAATGTCTTCTCCAAGCTGAATGATTCTACGGTGACTCTGTCAGTCATTGCTCTGATAAAACTGACAAAAGTAGGATGGCTGAACCCTCTGTCTCTTAGGTGAAAGGAAGCACACACCATCAGCCTTACTGAATAATAAAATACAGTGGTCCCCACAATATAACCTCCTTCCCTCACAGAGAACATAAGGTAGGTTTCTTACACACGGACATGGCTAGCACTAAATAATTTGAATGGAACAGCAAACAGAGCTGCACAAACAATTTCAAATCTGTGGCTGCAGTAGGCTCTGAAGAAAATGAAAATAATGCTGTTAAAAGTAATTCCTCTTCTGATATGAGTCTTTCTGCACGGCTTCAAATTCTAATACTTGTCATGTCATTCTTGTTTATTCACTTTGGTAAGAAAATAATCCTTCTGGCACTTCTCAGCTGCCTTTCAAATGTAAATCAGACTTTATCAAGGTAGTCTGTGTCAAATACTATTTCTCCTTTTAGAATTATGCTTCCAGCTCTGCTTCTGCAGCTTGGACCAGACTGTATAATTAACAGTCCTTCATGGTTTTTCATTCAAATCATCAGTACCATCAGTACTCGCAGCAGTGGCATCCCCTGTTCACACCCAGCAGCTGAAAGAAAGCACAGGACTCCACATCTCTTAAGTATTTGTGGAATCATTGTCATAGATTCATGGAATCATTAGAGATCAGAAGGGACCTGGAAAGATCACCCAGTCCAATCCCCCTGCCACAGCAGGATCACCCAGACCAGTTCCAGAAGGGTTTCAAGCTTCTCCAGAATAGGAGACCCCAAACCCCCCTGGGCAGACCCCTGCAGCACCCCATCTCCCTCTCCGGGAAGAAGTTATAGAATCAGTCAGGGTTGGAAGGGACCACAGGATCATCCAGTTCCAACCCCGCTGCCATGGGCAGGGACACCCCACCCTAGAGCAGGCTGGCCAGAGCCTCATCCAGCCCAGCCTTAAACACCTCCATTGGTGGGACCCCAACCACCTCCCTAGGCAGCCCATTCCAGGCTCTCCCCACTCTTGCATTAAAACTAATCATGTAATATTTGGTTTCTTTTTAGGCACAGAAATGCAGAACCATACAGAACCACTAAGGTTTCAGTTCCCTCACGAAACAAGAAGAATTTGTAAATACTCTGTTTTAAAATATTGGCTGTTTAGCTAAACAAGATAGCCAGTGGCTACTGAAGATGCTGGACTACTTAATCAAAATACTGAGGGTGTTCTTGCACCCCACAATCAGTTTAATTGCATACTCCTGTAAAACTTAACAATTAATTAATTAACAATTGTAGCCTCCTGTGCTTTGTAATGAGCATCTGTAACTGCAACAGCACCCACTGCCTTGCAGCACCCTTTGTCATTGACACCTGCTGTTGGAGGGGCAGCTTCCCTGATGGAGTATAAATGTGTTTGACTGCATCAGCTAGAGGCTTGGCAGTTGTTAGGTGGCCAGGGGGGCTGCTAGGGAAGGAGGAATTACTTTTTCGAAGGTAATTGTATCTGGAAGGAAGGCAGTGCTGTATCTAGTGAGTTAGGCAGTTGTACATTGCCTTGCCCTGGTCCTTAGCAGGGTTGTAGGTGCAGTTGGCAGGAGAGAAACAGGAAAGCCTTCTTTTGGCTGAGGAGAAAGCACTGCCAGCTTGATGAAGTATGAGAACTCCTCGTTGGAGGTGAGAATGCATGTGATATCTGATAAACTATAGAGAAGCCCTGTTACTCCTTCCCCTTCCTCCAAACAATTCTGAAGATGATGAAGAAAGGAGAGCAGCTCCCTGAGGGGGAACGGCTGAGGGAGATGGGGCTCTTGAGCTTGGAGAAGAGGAGGCTGAGGGGGGACTTCATTCATATCTATAAATGTGTGAAGGGTGGGTGTCAGGAGGATGGAGCCAGGCTCTTCTCAAGGTCATCTGGGGATAGGACAAGGGGCACTGGGTCCCAGCTGGAACAGAGGAGGTTCCCTATCAATCTCAGCAGGAACTTCTTCCCAGGGAGGGAACAGGCTGCCCATGGGGGTTGTGGAGTCTCCTTCTCTGGAGATGTTCCAGACCCACCTGGCTGTGTTCCTGTGTGACTTGGTCTGGGTGATTCTGCTGTGGCAGGGGGATTGGACTGGATGATCTTTTGAGGTCCTTTCTGATCCTTAATGATTCCATGATTTTATGATTAACTAAAACATTTCCTTTCTCTTTGCTTTTGGCAGAAAGCTGTAGCAGATCACGGTGCAATGTCCTTCCTTCTCCAGGTAAGACCATCACTAAATTATGACTTGATTTTCTCTTGTGACAATGGGTGGTTGTCTGTAATGCAGACCGTGCAGTTAAAACTTTCTAAAACTTTCTCCTTGAAGCAGCAAAGATGTTTACTGGGAAGCAGTTCCCTCCCTTGAAAACACGAGCTTCAGCAGACTGGCTTTTCAGTTTATCCAGGGCCACTGCAAATTTTGCTGAGTTAATTTCTACCACAAGGATAATATCTGATGCTCAAAGTGACTCTCGTCTGTTTCCATGGAAACCATAACCCTTAAGTTCATACAATTTGGAGAGGGAGCTTAGCACTGCATTCTGGCTGAAGGACAGGAGGATGAGTACCTTGTTTTCTTGAATGCATACATAGACACCTCTTCTGTAGTACATGGGTGTTGTGGGTAGCACGGATACAATTCTGTCTCAGCTGGACTTAATAAAATACAGCCCATGATGCTAGAACTCTGTCAGAGCAGCCTGGCTGAGTGGGACCTGGCAGTACTAGGTGAGAGCTGGCTGAACAGGAGCCAGCAGCGTGCCCAGCTGACAACCAAAGGCCAATAGCATCCTGGCTTGGATCAGCACTAGTGTGGCCAGCAGGACTAGGGGCTTCATTTTCCCTCTGTACTGGGCACTGGGGAGGCCTCCCCTCCAGTCCTGGGGACAGTGCTGGGCCCCTCACTGCAAGAAAGAGATGGAGGGGCTGGGGTGGGTCCAGTGGAGCAATGAGTCTGTGGAAGGAGCTGGAGGGAAAGGCTGATGTGGAGAGGCTGAGGGAGCTGGGGGTGTTTAGCCTGGAGGAGACTTAAAAGGACTTTCTCTCTTTCTCCCTCTTTAGAACTCTCTGAAGGGAGAGCAAACTAAGTGATCGGTCAGGTTTTACTTTTTCAGTTGTCTATTGGTGAAAAAGAAGGCAGGAGGATTGTTTTCCATTCGAAATTACCTCTATCTCTGAGCACTCTGTGACAGAACATGGAGCTGAGCACTGATTCTGCTGGAGTGCTGGTTTAGGACGACTATAGGAATCACAGGACAACTCTGATGTGGTAGAAGTGACCGAGAACTATTGAAGCTCTCAATCTATTCCAAAGCAACTGTTTGTATCCACCTGAAAATGAAAGCTGTAAGCTTTCCTCACTTCGATACTGGATGGATTTCCTTCCGTGTGGGCTAAGCTATTACAAATCCAGTATTTACTCACCTACTGGGCAACTACAAATTAAGGTCTTCTACCTCCTAATTGAAAGGCTTAATTTGCATTTTTCAGCTTAGTGGTGACATTTTTCTCAGTTATCAGAGAGTACCAGTACATTTATTGCTTTAATGCAGAGTCCTTTCCATCCCATAGGTATATATCCCATAATTTTCATAGGTATCTGCTTTTCCATCCTCAGTATCACAGTCATTTTCTGCAGTGAGCTGCTTCCCTGGTTAATTATGCAAATATTCCTTAATCAAGATGTTCTGAAATAACACTTTCTGTTCTGTTGAGGGACAATCTGTTTAGCATCCCACATCTAGCTGACATGTCCTTGGCAGTGGCAGAACAAAACCCAAGATACTGGATGAGATCTTGGTCTGAGAACTGATTTTGAAACCATGGAAAAGATTTCTAGGGCAGGAAAACAAGATGTGAGACCTAATTCGAGAGTTAGATGTCTTGGGAATGAGTGAAGGCAGCATAGGGACTATTCATCTCATAGAAGATGCAATGATTCCATCACTAAGGGAGGATTTCTGTGCAGGGCATTTAATGTTCATGTTAAAACACTGCCAATAAGAAGAATGAAAATCAAATAACCAGTAGAGAGTCTTTCAGAGTCAGTGGATCATCTCCAACGTAAATGTGTTAAGAGAAACTTGATAAATAAAAGGATTGAATTGAGAAATATAATTTTAAAATAGAGTTTTAAAAGGACTGCTTATGCAACCAGTGGTTTCCTTGTTCTGTCAGGGCTCTAAACTCTACTCAGTCCCTGTGGATGTGTAAAGCAGGTAACTGCTAAGTGTGTGAGCTTGAATGCAAGCAAACTAAGTGATCATCTTCTCATAACGCAGATGCTCTGACCCTCTGAACATGGTGGCTCTGTGCTGGATTCTCTTGAGCAGCACCCTATGCCTCTTGGACAGGGCAGCCCAGAACTGGATGCAGTATCTCAGATGTGGCTGAACAAAGGAGCAGAGAGAACCTCATTCTAAGTACAGACCACACTCAGTGCACCCTGGGCACCTTGGCCACAAAGGTGCTTTCCTGGCTCATGGTCAGTCTGTAGTTCACCAGCACCCCTAGACCTGCTAAGTTTCTTCAGATCAGCTCTCCAGCTAGTCAGACTCCAGCCCTCGTTGATCCATGACAGCCCTCTACACTTGCCCATGTTGAACCTCACCAGGTTTCTCTCCAGCTTATCCAGGGCATGCTGGTTGGCAGCACAGCCCTCCTGCATGTCAGCCACTCCTCCCAGCTTTGTAGCAGCAGACTTGCTGAGGGACACTTTGCCCCCTCATCCAGATCATTGATGAATGTATCTCTGGAGATGTCCAAGACCTGCCTGGATGTGTTCTTGTGCAGCTTGGTCTGGGTGATCCTGCTGTGGCAGGGGGATTGGACTGGATGATCTTTTGAGGTCCGTTCTGATCCCTAATGATTCCATGTTGAATAGGACTGGATCCAGTACCGATCCCAGAGGAACACCACTAGACACAGGTCTGGATGTATTTCCTTCTCTTCATACACATTCCCCGACAGTCCAGCAGGACACAGTGGAAGCTCTGTTTCCCAGCAGCATCTACAGGATTTAGCAATTTTGATTTATTCCTCATTCAAGTGATCTGAAATGCAAAAGAATAAAAGATCCCATGGGACGTGGTGCTGCGATTGCTCCTCTGCCCACTTTGATGAGCTGGGGGTAAAGCTCACACTGTGAGGATTCGGATGATGAGAAGCATCTGCTT
Source organism: Upupa epops (assembly GCA_013397515.1). Lineage (NCBI taxonomy): Eukaryota > Metazoa > Chordata > Aves > Bucerotiformes > Upupidae > Upupa > Upupa epops. Next base: position 6,259 of record VZRI01014408.1, read on the forward strand.
CCTACACCCAGTGGGTGCGGAGGGTTGATTAGGCTGGGAGCAGCTCTGGCCTTCGGCTGCTGAATACACCTCATCCATCCTGCAGGAGAGGAGGCTTTGCCCTTCTGCCAGTGTCTGCCATCCAGCAGTAAATTTGTGTCTGCTCAGTGATGAATGCAGGTCAAAGTCTCTTTGTTTCGTTAAGGTTAGCCTAGCTCATAAATATCAACATTTGCATAAGTGGCAACTGGTCTGACGTTGTGATGTTTGTTTATTTCTCTCATCCAAGAGCCGGCTTCTTTTTCCCCTCCCTTTCCTTGTTGTTTCTGGATCACTCATGTTTTGTGCCACCAGAACAAGGGGTAGGTGTTGTGATTCTCCGTGAAGGTGTAGGGGAGATTTGTACTGCTGCTGGTCTATCGAACAACCCGCTAGCTATTTCTAGCCCGATGTGTTTCCATCTCTCCAGACTTAAAATTCAAAGCAGTGAGGTCATCGGGTCAAACAGTCCTTCCCACCAAACAATTTAAAACCTAGGCTTGGCACCAGTGGAGGAATAAATCAGTTCAGTTATGCTCAAGCAGTTGAAATCAGCAGTGGGTAATGCGATACCTGAATATCTCTGGAAAAGATCTGTTTGGTATTTCTGATGGGCTTGAACGATTCAGCTGGTGTCCACTCCTTGCCACTGGCTAACACCGTGCTTGCTGGGGCTGCTGCCCAGTCGTTTTCCAGCAGGTACAAAACAAACAATCCAACTCATCCTATGTCCTGGCACCTGTATGAACCACCTTGTTTCATTCTGAATTCACAGTTAGGTCCTCACATGCCATCTGCTTGATGTGCAGGGAGAGTTTGCTGGAGAGGGGAACTTGGAGTTAAAGAGCTTTATGCTTTGGTCTGCTGCTGCAGCCTTGGAAAGTGAATTCCATTGAATTCAGAAAGAAAGAATAGGTCTAAGAGTGATATAAGTCCTGCTCAGTCTGTGGAGATAAGGGTAAGCAAGGTGGCTCTGTGATCCTTTGTTTAAAAGAGGGTGTTTGAGGAAGGGTGGAGATCAGAGGCAACATCAAGGAAACTGTGGAAGGCAGAATGCAGTAGTACATGGTGGGGGGAGAGTGACTGATGCTCTAGGTTAAGATGCTGACTGAAAAAGAAGTTAGAGTAACTTTAAGTGGATGTCTCCACTATAACAGGGTCTTTGGTTTTGATTTAGTTTGGGGTTTTTTGCTCCCTTTTTTTTCCTATGTGAATAAGCAGGGACCAGAATAGATTTGTGCATGTAAAATCATGGATGTAGGAATGACCCCATGTTTGAGACACAGACTCCAACGGAGAAGCACTTGAGTTTGTGCTGTCACTGACAGATGATGCAGAAAGGCTTCAGAAGGACACTTCTACCAGTGTTCTGGTACCCTCCCTGGGAAGAAGTTCCTGCTGGTATTGAGATGGAACCTGCTCTGTTCCAGCTGGCATCCATTGCCCCATGTCCTGTCCCCAGATGACCTTGAGAAGAGCCTGGCTCCATCCTCCTGACACCCACCCCTCACAGATTTAGAGACAGGAATGAGATCCCCCCCCCCCACCTCAGCTTCTTCTCCAAGCCAAAAAGACCCAGCTCACTGAGCCTTTCCTGATGCTTTCCTTCCTTCATCATCTTTGTTGCTCTACGCTGGACACCCTGCAGCAGCTGTGTCCTTCTGGAACTGAGGGGCCCAAAACTGGACACAAGACTCCAGATGTGGTCTCTCTGGCGCAGAGTAGAGTGGGAGAAGAACCCCTGTTGATCTGCTAACCACCCCCTTTCTGACGTTTGACTCAATCATTTTAGCTGATGAAGCTAGCAGCATGTGTGCAGGTGTAAACATCTGAGGCTAGGGGGGACTCAAGAGGTACTTGGAACCTCAGTGTCCAATCTGATACCATTCCACAGCCCCAAGGAGCAGGAAAACCCCAGTGAAGCAACTAGAAGTCTGAAGGAGTACATGAGCCTGTGGGAATGCTGTATAGAGTTAAGGTATCGTATTAAAGCTACAGGAGGGTTTATTAGGGTCGTAATAAGGATCATTTTATCTTGTTGCTTTAAATAAAGTTTCATTTTGCTTTAAGCACACCTCAGGAGGTCTAATTCAATATTTATTGCCAGTGTCACAAATCATTTATGAACTAGCAGTTCCTAAGGATTTGTGTCGTGTTTAGTGACAACTCCAGGTTGTCATCAAGGTCAGTCGTCTACCTTTCTTGCTCTGTGTTGTCAGTCACTATTTGGACAATCCTTTTCCCTTCAATGACATTCAAATTAGCTTATAATTAGAAATGCCAGGAGAGCTCTCAATACAGTTGGCTTAGAGTAGAGCTCTAGGAAAGTTGAGAGGGGAATTAAGTAGCTTCCTATAGCAACAAGTAAATTACTGTCTTTTATTAAGAATATTATCTTTTATTAAGAAAAATAAATTATATTTGCACTTGGAAGCAAAAGAAATGACATGTGAGGTGCAGTCCTTCTCCAGTGAGCTTGGAATGTACTTTAGCAACCCTAGCTGTCTGGAATCACTCACACGCTCCTATGCTGGGGCCTGAAACAGTTTTGTCACCATGTGCTAGGAATCTTTCATGAAAATCAGATAAAACTCACTGTGAAGTGTTATTGACTTGAAATTTCCAAGTTTAAAGTCTTTCATGTAAAGCTTTATGTGTTGTCTATATGTGCTTCAGCACTCTGTGCTGTCTAAAGTATCTGATGGGTCTGGATGGCACAGACAATGGTTGAGATAGCAGGTGTAAAAATTGTTCCTGTTTTCTCAGTGCTTCTCCAGTGTCAGTGTTTATATCATAGAATGGTTCAGGTTGGAAGGGACCTGCAAATTCATCTAGTTCCAACCCCCTGCCATGGGCAGGGATACCCCTCACTAGACCCAGGTTCTCAAAGCCCCAGCCAATCTGTCCTTGAGCACTTCCAGGGAAGGGGTGGCGACAGACTCCCTGGGCAACTTGGTCCAGTGTCTCAGCCCCTTCACAGGAAGGAATTGTTCCCTCATGTCCAACCTCAGTCTCCTCTCTTCAAGGCTGTAACCCTTTTCCTCTTGCCCTGTTGCTATGCATTTGTGTCAAAAATCCTACCCCAGCTTTCTCTTAGCCTCCTTCAGTTACTGGAAAGCTGCTCTAAGGTCACCTGGGAGCCTCCTCCAGACTGAACAACTGCAAGGCGCTCAGCCTGTGCTCGTAGGGGAGGTGCTCTCCTCTGGACCTGTTCCAGGAGTTCTNAACTCACGGCAGGACAAACGCAGTCCTTGCCTGCTGCCAAACCCCACTATTCACGTAGTCGGTGGTTATCTAAATCATATTATCAGTTGGTTGGCAGGATGACCTTACTTATCTATAATTTCACTGCTGAAATAGAATTGAATCAACTAACCTTGTTTCAAGCAAGAAACTGTTCAAGTACTATTACCCTGGAACTCATTTTCTATGAACAACATTTGGAAGAAGACTTAAGTCTTATAAATTATTGATGGAAAAGAATGACTGAAGACATGAAAGGCCACCTAGTTCACTGAAATATAATGGGAGGGAATTTTTAACTCTCTAACAATTCAATTCAGAGACAACTCAAAAATAGCTATAGGGGCTTTTAAAAAGGTAAGGAAGGGTACTTCTGCTTCCCAAAGAGATTGTGTGATTCTCTGTTGATTCTGCTTGCTTTTTCTGAAAGGCTGTTTAATTTATCGGGTATTACGAGTCACTTGGTTGAGGGATGTGTAATTCAGCACAGTGACAAAGACTGCAGTCAAAATTAGTTAACATAGCAGCTTATTCCCCATCACGTAACAGATCCTCAACCAACCCCTCAGTTTCAGGAGGACACAGAGCTGCTGGAGAATCCAGTGTAGAGCCACAAAGATGATGGAGTGGAGCATTTCCTTGCTGAGGAAAGGCTGAGGGAGCAGGGGCTCTTGAGCTTGGAGAAGAGGAGCCTTGAGAGGTGACCCCATGACTGTTGATTGATATGGAAAGGGCAGGAGCCAGGCTCTGCTCGGTGCACCCAATGCTAGGACAAGGGGTGCTGGGTGTCAGCTGGAGCACAGGAGGTTTCACATCAAGATGAGAAGAACCTTCTTCCCAGTGAGGGTGCCAGAGCCCTGGAAGGGTCTGCCCAGGAGGCTTGTGGAGTCACCATCTCAGGAGACATTTCAAACCCACTTGGACTATTGCTGTGGGACTGAATCTAGTGGATCCTGCTGTGGCAGGGGGATTGGACTGGATGCTGTTTTGAAATCCCTTCCAATCCCTAACAGCCTGTGATTGTGATGCTAATTTCTGTTAATTGATGCATTGGTAACACTCCATGTTTATCTCCTTGCCAATCACATAGTTCCTAACAGAAACTTTGCTGGGAACAAGCAGCTGCTGCTGCGGTTGGTATCAGTGCCATCTTCCTATCACCCAGACATCCTCCTGGTGAACTAAAAGGTACAATAAAATTGCCCGAAGCATCAACAACATGAGGAGTTTTACAAGTTCAGGGAGAAAAGGCAGCACATTATTAATGTATGGAACTTAGAACTGAGATGTGGAAAGGAAACCAACGAAACCAACGTTCCCCACTCTTTAGGAGGAGAAATGAGAACTTTTCAAGGAGTTGAATAATACTGGAAAAGCTAAGTTCACAGCACAGAGAGAAATAAGAGGCCTATGTTCTATACTCAGAGTTTGTTTTGTCCCTGTTTCCTGTATATTCCTTGCATTACTCTGCCTCTCCTAGAAACTTCTGTTCCTTCTCCTCTAGAACACTCCCTTAGGAAGCTGGAGTCAGCAGGAACTTCTTCCCCGAGCTGTCTTATCCTCGGGCTGAGCAATAGCCAGATCCAGTCTCTAACCATACTCCTACATCTCCACTGGGTTTGCTCCCATGTCTTTCATCAGCTAGGGAGCAGGTGAGTGACATCAGCCTGAAGAGAAGCTGGAGTAGGGGAAAGACATCTTTATTTAATTTCCTTAATTATGACTCTGTGGCCTTATTAATTGTCAGTCAATCCCCCCGAGTTCCTTTGCTTTGCCAGTGAGGGTAATTGCTCAGTCAGCTCCTTGGTCTTATCCTAACCCACGAGCTGTTGCATTTGTTCTTCTCCTGTGAAGGTGGAGACAGAGAGAGAGAGAAAGGCTTGGGAGAATTACACCTTGTGTTGAGGATTGACAACCCACCACAATGGGTGTGAGGGTTAACAGGATGTTTGGGGAGCCATCCTTTGCTTCTGAGACCGAGGTGTGATGGCAGTCTGGTGTGAGCTGGCATCAGATGGTTGATGAATAGGATCAATTTCTGTAAGAGAGTCAGTTCCTACAGGACACCCCATGGCAGTACCTCCATGAAAAAGCATCTTACAGCACAAAATGGATTTACTTACCAGTGTCTGTGCTTTCCTGTGCACTTCCACATGGAACAGCACCACCAAAACGAATCTGGAGACACAGCAACTCCCTATAAAATCCCTAAATGAGGAGAAGCTTCTGTTCTGGTGCTCAT
>VZRI01014413.1:0-11104 GCA_013397515.1 Upupa epops
CTATGATCCTATGAACTCTCATTCCCTTTCCTGAACAACTCTATCTTCAGTACCTTCCCTTGAATTAAGGCTTCTGCCTATGATCTGGTGAAACTGATGAAAGTTAAGAACTGTTACCACCAGCAAAATCTCTCTTGGCATCTTCTCACAGAACATGCAGACTGAAGCTCCTGCTGAGCAAATTAACTGCAATTTTTCCAGCGTGGATATTCCAGTTAGTAAAAAGCACACTTCTGACACTAAATCGCTACTCAGCTCAAAGTGCTTGCTTAGAATCATGGGGATATTCACTATTTTCTTCAGAGATGCCCCTTAAGCAAGTGTATTTTGCAGCCAATGCATGTGAAATAGCACCCAATCTCTGATATCTACCAGACCTGCAAGCAAGAAAGAGGAAACCATAACTGTTATCAATTTTAAATAAATCACATTCTGCTAAATAAAGACCCAAACATTCTTCTCAACACAACCTACCTGCCTTTCTTTGTCTTCTATCCTGTTCAGATTTAAACATCTCACTTGCTGCCACTACTCCACTGTAAGCATCCTTCTCCACTGATCTCAATTAACAAGTTACAGAAATTAAATCAACCTGGGAGCTCCAACATTTCTGTCTAGATACCACCAGAATGCTGGATGCTGGGTGAGATGAAATGTTGTCATGATCTGATGAAGCTTGCAGTCTTGTTAGAGACTTTTGTTTAATAAAGACTATTTTCTCAGAGAGCATATTCCTCAAGAAGTCATGTCTTACTGCCTAGGGACCTACAGTATTCATACCATGGAGAAAAACACCCTGTGAAATTCTACCTCTGCCTAAGACAGCTCAGAGACACAAGCTGCGGTGGCTTAACACCAGCGTGCAGTCACCGTGGCTGTTGACAAGAGCAAGGTAACACAACACTTTTCTGGGAGGAAAGCAGACATTACTGGGGACTAACAACAAGAGCAATTACAGCCCCACTCCTCAGTCCACTAATGAATTCCTAAGTCTGGGTGTTTATGTATGTAATCTCACCATACCTGTATTCTCTTGCAGTTAGTTGTAAGAGCTAGGCTAGAGCAAAATGTTTCTGCTTCAAGACCAGAAATGAGACTACAGGAAAGCAGAGCTTAAAAATGCTTGGCTTGGGTGAGTTCTTCCCTCTTCAGCACACTCTCTCTCCATGTTGACTGGTGAAACCAAAGATTGGCAGCAATAAGCTGAATAATTCCTGCCCAAGGACACTCAGGGCTCCCAGGAGCAAGACAAGGGAAAGTTCATCCTTTCAGATGAACCACTATCTCCTCCTCTGTAATACCAGACACATTTACTTCCTTGCTCCACTAGTCTAGTGAAAACATGAAGAAACCTCCCACTGTCAGCTTCCTTTTTTTCAAGGAAATTATGTGTCACACAGAAATGTGTCATAAGATCTCCAACACCTATTTGAACTTCTGAAGAAAGCATCTGTCATCATAGGTTTTCTAGATTCCCCTTCTCCTTCTTTTTCTACTTCATTTTATACAGACAGATTTCCCATTCCACAGCACTTAACTTCTCTGCTGTGAGCTAAGAGGGAGAAATAACAGCCAAACACTTTCTCAGACACTTATTCTGGAAGACTGGAAAAAAAGATAATATTTCTGCTCTTTCTCCCTCCTCATTCTACCTTACTTCTCCAAGAAAAAGCTCATGCAGCAAAGCAACATTGCACCAAGACCTCCAATAGCCTCTATGGAAACTGACAGACTATCTGCTCCTCTATCTTCTTCATCCCACTCTATTTTCTTTCTTATTCCATGTCTTTTGTTCTAACCTTCCAGACAAATTGCATCACATAACTGCTACTGATAAAGAGAAGAGAACATTGTGTGAGCCTCTTCTGTGAACCCACCATCTGATCTACATCATCTTCTGTTCCCACAGCATCCTTCTTCAGAAAGTTATGGCTCAAAGCTTGGATAAGTACACACTGTACTGAATAAAAAACTGACAGGAGTGTTGATCCTAAAGAATAGTGGTGAATGGAGTTAAATCCAGCTGGCATCCAGTCACATGTGGTGTTCTCCAGGGTTCTGTACTGGGCCACGTTCTCTTTAATATCTTTACCCATGGTAGGTTACAGACTTGAAGATGTGTGGTTGGAAAGCTGCACATTAGAAAACTATCTGGGGGTATTCATCAAATACTGCTGAATATAAGCCAGCAGCATGCCCAAGTGGTCAAGAAGGCCAATAGCATCCTGGCTTATAATAGAAATAGTGTGGCCAGCAGGAGTAAGGAGGTGATCATCTCCTTGTACTCAGCACTAACAAGGCTATATCTCAAATATTGTGTTCTGTTCTGGGCCCCTCATCACAACATAGAAGTGCTGAAGTGTGTCCAGACAAGGGCAATAAGGGTCCAGAGCACAAGTCCTGTGAGGAAAAGTTGCAGAAACTGAGGTTGTTTAGTTTAGAAAAAAGGAGGTTAAGGGAACAACTTATTGCTCTCTACAACTACCTGAAAGGAGGTTGGAGTGAGGAGGGAGACAGCCTCGTTTCCCTGTTGTAAAGCAGTAAGACTAGAGGAAATGTTTGCAACCTGTGGCAAAAAGGTCTGACACCCACAATGCAAGTGAAAAACTAAACAACTTCAGAGAAGAAGGCTTGTTAAATAACAACACTAACAAAATAAAGGTAATTCCTCTCCCCAAAACCAACCCCCAAAACCTGATGGGCCAACATCAGATGCTGGGGAGGCAGCAGGATCTAGAGTGTTGGAAGTTGGGTGAAATTCTTTCGTGGAAGGGCAAAAAGGGGATCTGTGGGGAAAAGTGGCTGCAGTGAAGCGGCAGCAAAAAGCCACAAGGCAGCTCCACAGGGAGCATGGCATGGCATGACAGGGCATGGCAAAGTCCAGAAACAGTGGGGCCCAATGGGGAAAGAACAACAGCAGGCAAATCCACAGCAGTGAACAGCAGAGAAGAAAGAAGCAACCAGAGCTGGGTGTCCAAAGCCAGCAGCTGGGGTGGGGGGGGAAGTAGGAAGTGAGAAACAGGAAATCTGTACAGATCCTGAGTAATGAAGAGCAGCAGAAGACAAGGCTAAACCAGCCCCAAAAAGCCCCTTGAAACAGCCATGGAAAACCAATCCCAGAGCTGAACATGTTTCCTGCTCTAAATAATGTCCAATCATAGAGCCGAGAACTCCCGCTCAGAAATAAGTTCCAATCATAAAGTCACAAAATTTCCTGCTCAAAAGTAAAGTAAAAATCCTAAAAACATTTTCCTGTTTCCCAGCAGATGTACCCCACACCTCCCCAGTGCAGCTTTGTTCAGCGGTACTTAATCAATCATTACAAACTGAAAAGGAACGGAGAAGGGAACAGAGAGTGATACCAACTGTTGGGTTTTTTTTCTCTCTACCCCACAAAAAAGCACCAAGAGAAAAAGATCCACAAAGTTGCTAGCCTTTTAACTAGCATAACACCTCTGCCTTTCAAGTATCATGGTTCAGTGGCTAACACATTTGTTAATCTGTCACTCTTGGTTATGTTGAGCTCCATCAATAGCAAGGGGAAATTTCTGATGTAATAGCTTAGATATGCACAACACTACTAGCAGACTTCACCTGTTCACAGCTCTTATTATCACCCTGGATTAAATGCAGATTTTCATTTCTGTTAAGAAGCCCACACAAAGTCTGTCATGTTGCTTCTAATGCCTATGTAGCACAAACCTGAATTCACCTCTATCATTCCTATCACTTGGATAGTAATGCAGCCTCGTATGCCAAGGATTTCAGCCCTCCTTATATCTTCTGAATCTCAGTCCCCAGAAATTATCTCTGAGTAGCATTACAACTCCACTAATAATTATTCAGGCACAGTTATTCTGATCACTGATTTAACCTGTCTTACTATAACAGACAATGGAAGAACAAGACATTCTCTAAGAAGCACAGATGGAGTAATCCCTGCCTTACTAGACTGTTTCTTGCAGGCTATTTAAAGGACTTTTTTTTTCCTTTGGTAAAAAATTCACAACATCCTCTCTTTATTCAGGAATACTCAAGAGTCAGGTAACAGGATAACACTAATTTTTCCAGTCATATAATTTAAAATGATGTTTAACATTTCTATGAGCAACCTACCAAACTAATCATATTCCACAAGCACCCTGAACTTGTTAGGAGTCCAGATTTTCCCCCATTCATCCCAAAGACTAGTGGTGGAGGTCCTATGATAGAGTTCATGCACCAAACACACAGGAAAGGACATTGAGCAATCCTGGTGTATTTATGATCACCAAAACCATAGAAAGGAGCATATATTTCTCTGTGTAGACAAAGAAAGAACAAAAACCAGCCGAAACCAGTCAAACATCCTAATAGGAAAGAAACAGGAAGCCACATTAAGGAAAGTTTGGGTTCTGTGTTGGTCACTTTCAGAAGTATGAAAGAAAACGTGAGAGACACTAGTAAGTATCTTTCTGTCAGTCCATACTCAATACGTTCATGGTAACTCCAGCCCTTAAATGAACTGATTTTTCTCTCCTTACCGCAATCCTTACATGAAAGCTGACTTTTAAAAGTTCCATTAAGGAACCCAGAAAAATATGCAAGAACTAGAAGGCAGTAATAGTGCTTAAAAAGTAGTTGATGCTCTTAGCACTTCAAAGAGTCCCTTGGCTTCCAGAAGAGCCTCACTACAGGCACTTTGCTTCTAGGTGCTCTAGTTCACTCCTCCAGTTCACGTTCATTTTCTTTTCAGGCAAAGCCCTGACTCTGCTAAAGCCACAAGAAACATGGTTAACACCCACAGTGTGGCAGAACATCCCCACCAGTGTGGTTGGTACTGTGATCCTCCTGTTGCTGTGGTAGCCAAAATTTGTATCTTCCCTGTATTAGATGAATAAATATCTCTTTGTGAGTCATTTTAACAAACTGGCCAACAGATACTACATTGAAGTTTTTTCCACTTACATAAAATCTCCAGGATCTCAAAACTGAAAACAGCTTTGGCTTGAATTACCAGTGACTTAAGGAACGTGGTCTTGGTAGGTCTAAAATCAAAGTCCTTCACAGCCTTGATGTGAACTTTACACTTCAAGCATTGTATTTCAAGTTTGAGGCTTTATCAGACAAAAGCCTGACCTGGCAGGGCAGTGTGAAAAGCAATAATCCCTATTTAGTGAGGAGAGATTCTGAAGATGACAAAACTAGTGTGCCACAGGTTCCCACAGGAGGATGAAGAAGCATGCCTACGTTCTTCTCTCTCCCCCTATTTCCAGATATTTAGTAACGTACTACTGGGACCGGCACAGAGCTTAGTATATTGATAGAGAAGCAGTGGGCTGGGAAAGCAGAGATTCAGGAGGAGAAGGCTGACAGAGTATAAGAATCTATCAACAGCATCCTGGTATTTACAACATGATTTTGTAATTCTACAGACTTCTAATTCAAGCTGATTTATACACTTGGGCAGATCAGTCTGACTTTCAAGGTCTTGATTTTCTCATACAGAGATTTCAAGAGTACTTTATATTGACAAAAGTAACATAAGAATATTTACACATAGCAACAACACACGTAATAGAAATAATATAGGCATACAAAGAAAAAGATGGTGTAAAGTCTTGCTTATTTAGTGAACAACAGCAGAGTTTTTATTCCTCTTCTTCTACCCTAACCAGCCACCTCAGAATGTTTATAGAGAGGAAAAGAAAACAGAGCTAGTTATTTTTTTCATTAAAGGACAGTATTACGATATTTGCAGCCACAAGTACCCTCTCCAGTTGCCCAGTTACCATAGTCTCTCCCTTTCAACTGTATGTTTTTTGGAGCCTGGAATCTTGTTTCCTGGGTAGTTCTACAGCACCAGTATTGGGGTGCTCAGAGTCGCCACAGCACACAAACTTTTATGTAACGTAGGTAACAAAGTGCCCTCACACACACACAAAGTTACAAGAGGGTAATCAATCACTCACTTAGAACTACCCACAGAATACTGCGGGTAAGATGAAGAAACTGCATCTAAGACCTAGCATGAGCAGACTAAATCATGGAGGTGAGTGACTTCTCCACTGGTACTCCCAATGCTCTCCTACAGTTTTGGCTGTAGAGCAGGAGCCAGAGTCTTGAAACACGCTCAAGACTTATGGAACAGTGTAGGAGTGCTGTTCCGAGCACATAGGAGCAGAAGCAGCTGCTCCAAGCCTTCAGTCACAGTCCCAGTAATGATGAGGCTGGGATCATCCAGTCCAACCTAAAACCAACCAAGTAAACCTAATAGGTGACATCTAGATCATGCCACTCAGCACTTCATCCAGCCTAACCTTGAACACCACCAGAGACGGTGACCCAACCACCTCCGTGGGCAGCCCATTCCAAAACCAGATCACTCTTTCAGTGAAAAACATTTTCCTAATGTCAAGTCTAAACCTCCCCCGATGGAGCTTAAGACTGTGACCCCTTGTCCTGTCTCCAGTGTCCAGGGAGAAAAGATCGACCCCGCCTGACCATAACCACCTTTTAGGTAGTTATAGACAGTGATAAAGTCACCCCTGAGCCTCCTCTTTTCCAGGCTAAACAGACCCAGCTCCATCAGCCTCTCCTCATAGGGCTGACCTTCCAGTCCCTTTACCATTCTAGTTGCTCTTCACTGGACTCGTTCTAGCATCTCATCATCCTTCCTAAACTGAGGGGCCCAGAACTGAGTGCAGTACTCCAGTTGTGGTTTAACCAGTGCCAAATACAGGGGGAGGATAACCTCCCTCTCCCTGCTGGCCACACCATTCCTGATACAGGCCAGGATGCCATTAGCCCTCTTGGCCGCCTGGGCACATTGCTGACTCACGCTAAGTTTGCTGTCCATCAGTACCCCCAATTTCTTTCTACATGAGTACTCCCCAAGATCTCCATTCCCAGCCTATAGTTCTGCCTGGGGTTGTTATAACCAAAATGCAGAACCCAACACTTAGAAATTCAAGAGAAGACTATTCTTTTTTAAAATGGCAGATGCAGAGATCCTTTTTTAGGCACAACCAGAAAATCCCTAAAGCAGCAAAGTCCTCATCTAGAAATCTCTTTGACTAGAGAGATGGTAATAAAGTCTGTATTCAGGAACCCATGGCCATCTACCAATAGCAGCTACCTCTGAGCACAGTGAGAATGTTTGTAGTTCTGTGTTCAGTTTGAGAAATGAGCAAGTTTTATGTGTATTTATCTAGTTTATAGCCACATGCAAGGGGCTACAGGCATGTGCTCCTCAGGCATACAGCTGGAATTTGGATTAAGGTAGAGTTTGCTTAGCATTTCACCAGAAGATAATAAAAAAAGCATTACTTCTACAGCAAACAAAAAGAAAACACCAAACCAAATCCAAAAACAAGAAAGGAATGAAAAAAAACCCAACACCAACTATTAAAGCAAACAAACAAAAAATAAAACTATTATCAAAGAATTATAAAATTGTTTAGATTGGAAAAGACCTTTAAGATCATTTATTCCAACCATTAAATTAATTGTACTGAGCCTATCACTAAACCATGTCCCTAAGCTCCAGGTCTACATGACTTGAACATCTCTCCTGTGAAGAAAAGCTGAGAAAACTGGGGTTGTTCATTTTTGTGAAGAGAAGGCTGAGAGGAGATCTTATTAATGTCTAGAAATCTCTGAAGAGTGGCTGTCGAGAGGAAGGATCAAATCTCTTTCGGTGGCCCCCCAACAATAAGACAAGGAATAATGGATGTGTGACAGAACATAGGAAGATCAATCTCAACATGAGGAGAAACTTCTTTTTCATGAGGGTGGTGGAGCACTGGAACAGGCTGTCCAGGGAAGTTGTGGAGTCTCCTTCTCCAGGGATTGTCAGTGGCTGCCTGGATGCAGTCCTGTGTGGCCTGCCCTAAGGGATCCCAGGGGTGGACTAGATGATCTGTGGGGGACCCTTCCAAAGCTAACAGTCTATGATTCTATGCCTTTAAAACACACCCAGCGATGGTGATTCAGCCACCTTCCTCAGCAGTCTGTTCCAATGCCTGGGGACTCTTTTTAAGGCCATTTCCTCCCGGTTACTTGGGAGATGAGAGCACGTCCCACCTCTCTACAACTTCGTTAGGAATTTTTTCATTTTTTCTTGAGCAAGAAGTGAACACAGACTACAAAACCAAGCAGCACTTTCAGGCACAGGGATGAAGAATATTTTTGTAATACAACTACTTTGCTACACCTCAAGAACAGGTGTAATACAACTACTTTGCAACACCTCAAAATCCCTTCACTCGGACAGGACATCAATAACATCACCCCCATCTCCGCTGTAACCTTCTCGATCACACACGTTTCAGACCAGCAGGGCACAAGGGAGACCAACAAGGCACCACTGTTACCCGTGCCGGGAATGGGGTCGCGGGGGGAGCGGCAAGGCAGTCACTTGACTCTGCCCAGCACCCTTCAGGAGGACAGAAACGAGCGGCCACAGGCAGCCCTCACAGCCCGGAGCGGGACACGATGGTAAGGGGGGGGGACAAAGAGGGGAGGGGAAGGACCGGGAGAAAGCAGAGGGGTCGGGAAGGGTCCCCTATCCTCTTGACGACTTACCCAGAAAGGACAGGAAGAACAGGAGCCGAACCGGCCGAGCCGTCAGCTTCATCTCTGCTCGATCGACGCTTATACGAAACCGAAAGCCCCTGGCTGCCCGTCCCATCGCACAGGGGATGGGAGGCTGCTCCGTGCCTGTTTTACGGCCCTTTTCCGGGGAAAGCCCGGGACTCCACAGAGACCAGGAGTTCCACAGTCCGCAGCCGACCCCAGCGTGTCTCACTGGGTTGCAGCTGCCAGAGAGGAGATGAGGGGCGAGGGGATGCTGCCAAGGAGGTTCTGATTCAGAGTCACAGAACGGTTTGGGTTGGAAAAGACCTTAAAGATCACCTAGTTCTAACCCCCCCTGCCATGGACAGGAACACCTGTCCTTAGACCAGGTTGCTCAAAGCCCCATCCAACCGGGCCTTGATCGCATCCCACAACTACATTGAGTAACACTTTCTAGTCTCTCACCACCCTCACAGTGAAGAACTTGCTCTTCTACCTAATCCAAATTTATCCTCTTTANTATTGAGTAACCCTTTCTAGTCTCTCACCATCCTCACAGTGAAGAACTTGCTCTTCTACCTAATCCAAATTTATCCTCTTTAAGTTAGAAGCCATTACCCCTTGCACTATCACTACAAGCCCCTGTAAAATGTGTGCTCCCAGGTTTCTTATATGCCCCCTTCAGATCCTGAGAAGCTGCAGTAAGGTCTTCCTGTAGCCTTATTTTCTCAAGGCTGAGCATCTTCAACTCCTTCAGGCTGTTTTCATGGGAATTGAAATTTTCCCATGAAATTTTCATGGGAGTGGGGAAGTTTCAGCTTTGCTAACTGATAAGCTGAAATTAAGTCGAATTTATTATGGAGTGGGAGTCCCACTAGTTAGAGGGAGAAAACAATTCAGCAGGTAGCATGCATTTCACTGCCTCAGAAAATGATGGTCGTCTAAACCCTGAAGCCAGCTGTTTGATGCCAGTGCTTCCCACTGTGCCCGCTTTTCTCTTTGGCAGTACCTCCATATGGGAGGAGGGATTAAGGCTAAGCCTGGCCACGTTCAGCCGTTTCATCCAAGGCTGGGTTGACCTCCATGGGGCTGACCCTTCTGCCTGAAAGAAAGGGGGAAAATCAACAACAGAAACCAACATTGCCTTCTAGGAGTTTCCTTTGACACCACCTGCACAAAGTCCATTCACAAAGTTAAAACAAACTTACATTCCTTGTCGTGGTTGACTGGTCTCTTAACAGCAACGATTTTGAGGAAGAAAGGGGAAATACCACAGCAGTTTGGGAAACATTCACTCAGCAACAGTTGAAAAACTGCTGCTCTGCCCAACACTCAGCAGTAGCTGTCAGCCAGCTTTCCTTCACAGCAGTGAGTTGCTGCAACTGGATACTTCATTGTCCTTTGCTTGTATCCCATTTGCAGTGCATTACCCAGGATGCGAAGAATCCAGCTGCCATGAGGTCCAGCTGCAGATGTTACAGCCCCAAAACATGCTTAATTCCCAGGAACTCCACTGCCTGTCCTGAGAACACCAGCACAATACTAGTGCTGGGTGGAAAACTCTCACTGCAGTGTTACTCCTCAACTAGGTGTCTCCTGGTGTGTTGGGCCCACATGCTCACTGTGGAGCAGCTGTGCTGGGCTACTCTCCACCACCTCAGCTCTGGTCTTCACAAAATAGGGGGAAAAAAAAGGCCACTGTGGAAATTTGTAACCATAGGTCCTTACAAAATCAACAGTGAATCTCATTCTAAGAGCTGCTGTAAGTTCCCTTACCTCACTGCTGGACTGCAGCATGAGCTAGAATGATACTGCAGCTTGGGACAAGCAGTGCTGTCCTGTTCTGTTTAGTTCTTCCAAACAAGAATAACCATTCTCCATAGCTATGTTGAAAGACTATGGTACATAACTGGCTTCCAAATGGATTCAGACTCATGCAATAAATTCTTCTTGCCCAGCATCAGAAACCCACAAGCCTTTTTGTCCCACCATTCTCAATGTGTTAAGTGTCAAAGGGAGCTCTCTATCCAGTAAAGATTTAAAGTCACAGTGTTTATACAGAAAGGCAATGTGGACATCTTGTGTGCTGGTGGACAGAGCAGCTGTTCTTTGCCGGTGCCTTGTCCTCTTGTCAGGTAAAATATGTTGCATATTTTACAAAGATGTCAGAGACTCTGAATTGAACCTTGTTGCTCAAAGGATACTACCTTTCCCCTTACACACTACAGCTTTCCTGTAGGTTATGAAGTCTTCAGGGCTTACAGAGAGAAATGTGAAGCAGGGACAAATATTTTCATTTAGAAGTAGATTATTTGTGAGTGGAAGATATCACAGCAGGTCGACCACATGCACCCAGAACAGGTCTTTCTTCCAAGCTGCTCCACACTGCAAAGGGTGATTAAGGTTTCAAGAAACAGAGAAAGTGAGAGAGACTTGAGCCTGGTAGCTGGTGCCCTCACCCAAGATCCTGTTTTGGGGAGACTAGAGAGATATGTGGCAAGGATGCATTCTCCCTTCTTGTACATACTTAAGAATCATAGAATCATCA
>VZRI01014415.1:18118-29696 GCA_013397515.1 Upupa epops
CAGTGCAGAGTAGAGGGGGAGAAGATCCTCTCTCAATCTGCTAACCAGCCCCTTTCTGATCCCCCCCCAGGATGCTGTTGGCCCTCTTGGCCACCAGAGCACATTGCTGGCTCAGAGTCACCCTGCTGGCCACTAGCACCCCCAGGTCCCTTTCTCCTCCCCTGCTCTCCATCAGGTCAGTCCCCAAGCTCTCCTGGTCCCTGGGGTTGTTGTTGCCCAGATGCAGTCTCCACGCTGACCCTTGCTGTAGATGTTTATGTTTGAAGTAGATTTCTCAGCCGGGCCAAGTGGCCTTTTCTCGCAGAGGCTCCCTGGAGCAGCTCCGTCTGTTGCAGCGTTGAAACCCACTGGCAAGCGAGTGCATTTCTATTGAATTAGCATCTTGGATCACCTCTGCAGAGTATCTCAATGCTGTGGTATTTTATGGCTGACATGAGTGTTGTGAGGTCCTGTGGTTGAGGGTTGCTTTTTGGGGTGCTGGGGGGGGGTTATCCTCCCTCCCCCTTCTCTCTCTGTCTCTCTCTCTTTCTCTCAGGGCATGAAGTTGTGGTACTGGATTGGACTTGTCATTTAGACTGAGCCTGCTCCTTTGCTTTCCTGTGGAATTGAGGTTTCTCATGGAAAATATGAGTCGGTGCTATCTTGAGCATCAGGAAAACTGATACTGCTGCTTAATTTCATTTAAAACCCCACTTCCCCAGGTGAAGTGGAGCATGAAACTACTGCAGGAGCGGTGGGCTGCTCATGGCACGCAGCGTGTCCTGCTGGCTCGGAGCCAGGGGCTCTGTGCTATAACCAGGCTCAGGCACTGCGAAAAGGGTAGGGTTCACTGAGAGATGAGGTTGGAGGCCCCCACTGCTGCCATCTCACGCTTGTGGGTGCTTGCAGGCTGAGGAACCTCTGCTGTGGGTGCGACCGAGCGGTGGCATCGCGCTGGGTAATAGCACAGCGGGTCATTTGGGCTGTCACTCCAAGAGTTACTCAGGTTACTTTGCTTCTGCTGACCCAGGGAGACCTTTAGTCCCAGCTGGATCTTTGCCCTCACCCTGTTTCGGGTCTGTTTCCATCTAATTGTGTTCCTCTGCCTTGCTGCTCCACTTCCTTCATCATCTTCATTGCTCTACGCTGGACACCCTCCAGCAGCTCTGTGTCCTTCTCTCTGAGAGCAGCCCAGCTCAGGATATAGAGAGAATCCAAGAGGCCAGCAGAGTCCCACAGCCTTCACCACGTGGGAAGCCCAATACTGCGATGCTAGAGGCGAAGTCTTTTCTCAGGGTCTAGAAGATGAGGGTTTGGTGCTCAATACCCTGACTAACCCAGCTCTTGGTTTTGTCTTCTTTTCTTTTCCCAGCAACACCCGTTCTTCACCCTGCACGAATCCAAAGAGACAGACGTCGCCTCTTTTGTCAAACTCATCCTGGGAGACTGAGAACTGGACTCGTACACGAATTGCCCTTCTGTGGACTGGTGGGTGCAGGGGAGGGGGGAGGCGCGAGGCAGGACTTGGCGTGGAAGCAGCAACGGAAAGGCGCCGTGGTTTGGTTTTGGTTTGGTTTTGGTTTGGATTCTGAGGTAAAAAAGAAAACACAACAACAACAACAACAAACAAACAACAACCGACGACCACCCAGCCCACCCCATCCCTTCTCCTCCCAAGTTTTGAAAAGGGTTTTTGGTTTCCATAGTGACTTAGAAGGAGCTGGTTAGTGGAATGAATTTTAAATGAGGTTGGTAGCCCTTAAGCCCCCCCCCAACCCCCTAAAAAAGAAGAAAGAAAGGGAAGGACAACAAAAGAAAAGCAAGAAAAATCGAGGCAAAGAGTGATTTCCATATTTAACGATGGTCAGGTCCCTCGTCCTAACCTTCTCCTCATCCTCCTCCCCCTGCCCCTGAGTTTGCTTTGTCATGGTAATAGGTGCTATGGTAGTCCTGAAGTTGTTCTGTAGAGTTCTATTTTGTCCCTTCCCTGGTTTTAATATTTATGTTAAGCGCTCGATGGAGTAGATTTTCCTGTTTCCTATGAGGATGAGTGCGTGCTGAGGATGCTCAGCGAGGTCGCAGTACGTGTAGGGCTTTGCTGGGGCAAAGGTGGCAGAGTTAAACCCCAACGACGCCAAGAAGTGTCCGTGTGGTGGGAAGGGGTTCATGTGCAGTGTAAGATGGATTGGGGTGCGTGGATCTCAGCTCGGCTACTCGAGCTGCTTCTGCAGTGGGCAAGGCAGCATCGCTGTAAGGGAGGGAGGCCCCGGTGTCCTGTGAGGTCGCCTCGTCTCCAGACACCTGCTCCCAATGCGGCTGGCACTGCCAGCCTCCCAGCTGGGAATACCTGTGTGCTTTGTCCCCCCCCGGGCTGACTCTGCTGCATCAGGCGGGTGATGAGGTCTGGAGTGGGAAGAAGTTGCTGGGAGAGCGTCTGGGGCAGAAACCCTGGGGGGAAATAGCTCGTTTGAGAAGTTGCACAAAGATGGTGATGATGATGATGATGAGGAGGAGGCTGCAGGGGTCAGCCCCTGCCCAAAGCCCAGCAGCGTTGCAGTGCCTGGGGGGGGTCCCTCGGGCTGGGGATGAGCTGCTTTGGGCCCTAAAGGGCGTTTGTCTTCCCTTCTCCAGCTGAGAAAGGGTAACTCTGCACAGTGGGACAATGGGGAGAATTGAGAGAGCTCAGCGCCAGTTGCCAGGGCTCCCAGCACTGTGTGGGCAACAATCCTCTCTGTGCTTGCCCGTGGGCTTTGGGAGCACTGGTGAGCTCCCCTAGAGCTCCTCGTGTTGGCAGGAGGTTTGGACTGTGTCCAGCATCATTTGGGCTGTGCCCAGCGTCGTTTGGGCTGCATCCAGCTCTGGTTGGGATGCTGAAGGCAGCAGGGAGCACTGGGCTAAGGCAGGTGTCCCCCATGGGAGCCACGGCCTGGGAAGCCCACCCAGGGAAACCACGAGCCACCCCTAGCAGGAGCTCATTGCTGTTGGCCAGGTCCTCAGGGAAAAGCTGGTGGACTAGGAGCATGGGGAGAGCTCATCGGGGTGGGATGGGAGGACAGATCACCACGCTCTGGGGTAATGCAGATACTGTCTAGAGAAAAAGGGGACTGTGCACTGCAAGGTGTCGCAAGGTGAGCCTGGACAAGGCCACTGGCTCCAGATGAGCGTTGCTTTGACTGAGCCAAACCTCCATAGCTGTCTGCTTGGCTGTGAGGTCCTTTGCCTTTGCCTGTGGCTCCTTCCCCCAGCTCCAGGAAGGAGCACTGGAGCATCCACATGTGCCTCGTGCCCCTCCACACCCTTCCCTTCCCTATCCATCGCTTCAGCGCCGACTTTCAGAGCCAAACCCCAGCTGGATGCCTGTCTTGCTCTGCAGCATTCAGGTCATACTGACTGTAATTCCACCTGGGATGCAGCCTTCTCTCACCCAGTTGAGTGGCACCAGTGGTGAGTGGTGCAGGCTGGGTGGGTAAGCACTGTCTCGGGAGGAGCACCTCTTCTCCTGGGGCACCGCAGAGCTGGGAGAGACAGGTCCAGTGCAGACTTCTGGACTGGTCTGAGCAGCTGTGTGGGAAGTGGTCCCTTGGGAGGGCTGGTGGGGAGGGCAGTACTTGGAGCAGGGGGTCCAGGTGGGACCTTGTGTGCTAGGGACATGCTGAGCTGCCTGTAGACACAGCCAGTGCCTGGGCTGCCATTGCCACCACCACATCCACGGCTGGCAGTGCCCTGCCTGGGACCCCTAAAGGAGGGCAGCTCTGTCCTGGGGTCAGCACTCATAGGGATTTCTCAGTCCTGGGACCCCTCAGCCATGGAGCAGGGTGACTCAAGGAGGCATCAGGATGTGGGGTCTTCCTTGCTGTGAAGAACTCATGGCTCCTGGAGGTGTTGGGCAGGAGGTTCCCCTTCTTCAGCTGTGTGACAGCAGCCTGCCCAGCCCTCGGTACCCGGCAGCTCTTTGCATTGAGGGGAACCATTGAGGCTGCATTTCATTGTGGGTGAAACACAGGGATGTTTTACTCCACGGAGTCATTTTCAGAGGCCTCTCATGGCTCATAATCTGCCCTCTCATATTCCATGGGCTCTGTGTGTGTGTGTGTGTGTGTGTGTGTGTGTGTGTGTGGGGGGGGGGGTGGTGTTTTCTCTCTCTCTCACCTTCTCAGAGTCGCAGAGCTGTTTTGATTGATTGTCCTCAGCTGCAGCTCCCAGTCCAACCAGCCAGCTCACAGAGCTGGTTCCAGCATCAACCATGACATTTAAAACCAGCCCTTTGCTTTCCCTCCCTACGGCTCTGATGCTTCGGTTGCAGACTGCTTTTGCTATTCCTCTCTCCTGGAATCGGAGTCTCTCTCTCTTTTGGATGCAGCCTCTCCTTGACCTCAGAGCACCTTTATCTGGGGGCCACTGCAATTGACAGAGGTTGGATTTACGAGATGCTGTCCAAGTTCAGATAGTGAAGTCACCAGTGCTTTCCAACAGAAGATGAGGGTCAGCACTGCCTGCAGCTTGGAACCCTCTCGAGGGATGGCTGCATGCTTCCACACTACATGCTGAGGGCTCTCCGTTACGCCTGTTGTCCTCGTGATGCTCGGGCTGGCTAATCCCTTTGTTTCACTGGTGTTACAAGGGAGCACCAAGAAATCACTTCCCTCCTGCTTCCCCGGGACTTTGTGCCCTGAGTGTGGGTCTGCGTGGCCGGTGTGAATGAGAACAGTGACCAAAGAGGTGTGGGGTTTGTCGGGCTGTCTGCCCCTGCATCCCTCGTGCTGTGTGTGGGCACAAAGCTTGGCCCCATCCCGGGATGTTCTTTGAGAGCTGGGGATCTCGGTGCAGGGAGGAGAGCCAGGGACTCCTGTGAGCTTGAGAGCTCTGGAAACACACGGGGCTACACGATGGGCATCAGGCTGTTTGTCATTCGGTTGTAACCTCGATGGAGATGGTCTTTGGTCTGAACTTTGCTTGGCTACAACACGAGCACAGGGCTGTGCAGGACAGGCAGGGATGGTTTCTGCCTCCTGAAGCTGAAGAGCAGCCAAGATGTTGAGGTTTAAGGCTTGAAGAAACCAAAATCACTGCATGGAGCTGAGAGGAGACAAAAGCTGCTCAGAGCTCAGCACTCTGAGTCCAGCTGAGTGAATTAATTCCAGCACAGGTAGCCACTAGCAGGGCAGGGAGGGCTTCATGAAAGGTGCACAGCTCATCCATCCATCCCTCCACCCATCCCTCCATCCATCCATCCATCCATCCATCCATCCATCCATCCATCCATCCATCCATCCACATAGCAGGGGAACCACTAGAGTGTGATGTTCACCCTCTTTTTCCCTCCACCCTGCACCTCTTGATGCTCCTGCAGCCTCCTGCATGCGTGAGGCTTGAAGTGCTTCAGTGCTCTTGAAATGTCGCTGGCAGGGAAGTTGTTTTCTGGGTCTTCAAGAGCCCTTTAGTCCCTTAAGAACCTGAAAGAAAGAGCTGGAGGAGCATTTGCTGGTTGCTGTTCTTAAACGCTGCTGCCATGGGTGGCAGCCCATCTTGTCTGGAGTTCTTCCAGGTGTTTAAAACATTACAGATATCCAGGTACTGTATTTCTGCATCTGTTCCTGACTTTGGTCGAGTTGACTGGCGAGGAAGGAGGCATTTCTGACTAGTGAGAGGTGGGAATGCTGTTTGTGGAGGCAGTTGGACGGTGGAGGAGGCAGTTGGACGGTGGAGGAGGCAGTTACTGGGTCACTGCTGAGAAAAAGCTCTG
Organism: Upupa epops; assembly: GCA_013397515.1. NCBI lineage: Eukaryota > Metazoa > Chordata > Aves > Bucerotiformes > Upupidae > Upupa > Upupa epops. The sequence goes on from VZRI01014415.1 coordinate 23,841, forward strand.
AAGAACAGGCAGTTGAGCTCCCAGTTCCTCAGCAGGTGCACAGGGCAGGTGGCCACGTCCTTGTTGGGCTGCTGTTAGACTGATGCACCCATTGCCTGGTGCTGAGGGCAGAGACGCCGTCACACGCAGCCTTAGCTGGGGTGTCTCCACAGCTCAGCAGCTCCCTGCACGTTCCCCTTCTTTCCTAGACCTTGTGGAAGACAAAATCCTGCTCGATCACCACCACATAGCTTTCGTGGCTGGGCTGATGTAGTTCAGATGAGGTTTCCACTAGCTCCCTTATTTAATACCCCTATTTGTTTTTAATTAAAACCAACCCCCAACCTCCTCTCTCAGCAAAAACCCAGCCAAGACCCTCTTTTCTTTTCATTTTTCCTTTCTCTCTCTTCCATTTTGTTCCTCTTAGAGCATCTCTAGGAGCCCGTCTCGGTGCTTTCACTCTTCCACATACCAAAGATTGCTGCCTCCCTCTTGGTTCCGCTCCTGCCAAACCAGATCTTCCAGCTTTGCCTCAAAAACCCCATCCACTTCCCCGCTCCTCGGGGTTCCTTTTGTTGCTGTTGCTTTTTCATTGCATTTCCTCCTGTTTATTGACAACTCTATTGTTGAGCTTCCTGGACTCACGCAGCTCCTCTTTCTCAGCTACAAATAGTTGCCTTCGCTGCTCTGCCTCTGCTGTTGGGGAAATACTTGTCGGCGATAGGATTCCTCCAGATGGAGATGGGGCTCGTTCCGAGCTGGGGTCACAGAGGGGTGTCAACTGGAGTCGCTCCATTGGTTTGGCTGGAATCAGGCCAGTTTTGTCCAGCTGAGAGTCTGTCCTTGATGTCTAAACAGTTATTACACTCTAATAAAGATTAATGATGGGCAATCCCTGCGGATTATCCATAACATGGCAAGTTGGGCTCATTAATCTTTATAGCTCTGTTATAGCTGTTTATGTTAGAGGAGTCGTCTCTCTCCCTCTGTTCTGAACGTGCACTTGGAGCGAGGGGGGAGTGATGCTGAGCACAGTGCAGGGAGATGAAGGGTGGACAGAGCGGACCAGATGTCCACATGTTTTACAGCCTTGTGTCCTCCCCACCCCAGCCACGTCGGTTGTCTCCTTGAAAGCCGTTATACCAGCGGCACGGGATGGATCGCAGAGCTTTGTCTGCTCCGTCGGCCTCTGGCTGGGCTATAAAATCCAGATTGTTTCTGGTGAGAAGGGATCACATCTCCTAATTAATAGTTCAGCTCAGCTCTTAACTGCAGCAGATGGATAGTGTGGAATTGGACCCGTACCGTGGCTGGAGGAGAGATGCTTTCTGGGCAGGGGGCAGGCTGGAAGGATGCTGCTCCATCACGTAACCCCACACCTCTTCGTTGTGATCATAAATAGGGTCAGGAAAACCTCAGCTGACTCTCAGCTTTTAGGGGTTTACACGTAGACCCAGGGAGTTGCTGCTGGTGCCAGGGGTGTGGACACTAAGGTTCACATGCTCTGTATAAACCAAGAGGACTCTGAAGAGTGTGCAACAACTGCAAGGGTGGTTTTAAGGATGCAGGGACAAAAGGTCCTCCTGAGAGACAACTGGCCCCAATCTACTCTGTCAGGGCAGGTCTAGAGCAGAAAGAGAGGGCAGAGGAGACAGCGGCGATGGAGAGAGGAGCCTGTGGAGAGCAGCCCTTTCCCCTCACTCTCTCACAGTTGTAGGTGTGGGTTTGCTCACAACCTTCCAGCAGGACAGCCAACCTCTAAACCCCTAAAGAACCCCCTGCAATGAGCTGCGGGTGAGCTGATGCTCGTTGCCTTGTGCTTCCCCACCGAGCTCAAACGATGGGGAAAGCATGGGAGAGGCTTTTCTAGCTGAATGAGAAGAGGCTGAACACTGTAAGGTGGTCTCTAACCGGCCTGAGGGTGCAAGTAGCTGGTTTACAGGCCACTGGGATGAAGGAATTCTTCAGGGGCCGGTGCAGCCGCCACTGCTGCTCCGCTGGGACCCATTAGGGCTGCAGGACGTTTATGATGTGACCTCCTTTACTGCACCTCTGGGCTGCTGGAAGAGCCCTGCGTCTCCACCAACACCTTACATCTCAGTCACCTTTAACGAGAGGGATTTTATGAGGAGCAGCCTTTCTTCTGGGTGGTTGGTGAAGGCAAGGAATGGGGTCACCTGCCAGCTCTGGGGAGAGGAAGGAGAGGAGCGTCTGCATATCTGCTCTCCAGTGCCACAGACAGGGTCCAGCTACCCTGCAGGTATCTGGATGAAATAAGAGCTTCTCCTTTTGTACTTGGCTGCCATTGCATTGGAAACCCCTTTCTGGGGTTGGAGAAGCTCTGTGGTTGAAGGAGCGATGGGGTTGGAGCAGCTCTGGGGTTGGAGTAGCTCTGGGGTTGGAGCAGCTCTGGGATTGCAGCAGCTCTGGGGTTGGAGATGCTCTGGAGTTGGAGGAGCTATGGGGTTGGAGCAGTCCCTCTCCCAGGCTGTTTGCTTTTGCTGAGCTGCAGGATGGGGCCGCCTTCCCTTCCTCGAAAGGCTCTTGGTTTGTCTCTTAAGTGATGGGGCAGAAGTCCAGCGGCTGCGAGGTACCACGAGGATAAAGCTGGGGTTAAAAAAAAAAAGCTTGGAAGAGGCTTAAACGCTCTGGAAATAGAGATGGAAATCTCAAAAGATCAGACATCTTCCGGCAATTTCCACAGCTCTGTGGTTTTAGCCAGACCTGAAAACCCTTCCTAGAAGTTTCCTTCGGGGGATTTTGATTCGTTAGTTTCACTTGAGGGCCCAACTAAATCCAGGAAGCTGGGAAGAGGGTAATTTTGAAATGAAAGAGTAACCGCCCCGAGTCCTCCTGACCCCATCAGCAGCGTTCCCGTCGGCTTTCTCTTACTGGAGAGGCCAGCGCAGGGTTTAGGGGTTTAGCCTCATCCCGTCTGCCTTTTGCCCCAGCTCATTATTGTTTGGAGTTTTCAAAACACCATGACCAAGGGCATCCACCAGGAGTGTACAAGGGTATCGTGCCAGGAGGCTGATGGTTGGAAACACCAGGCTGCACTGAGTCCGTGGCCTCCAAACCCAGCAGGAGACAGTTTCCTCAGGGGCTGTGTGATGGATGTAGTGGGGTCTGCCACGTCTCGTTTTTATCCCCCTCTAGTAAAGAACATTCAGCCACCTCAGAGAGTCCTGGAGCAATAGCTGAAGGGGTTTGGGATTTCAGGTTGGTTTTAGGATGGATCTGTGGCAGGGAGATTGGACTGGATGATTTTTCGAGGTCCCTTCCCATCCCTAATGATTCTATGATCCTGTATAAAGTCAGGAAGAGCCAGATGTCTTTGATTTATGCAGCCAGAGTGAGGGGATGGGGATGAAGTGCCCTGTAAGAGCCAGAAAAGGTGCATCTCAAGATAAATTACAGCTGTGAAGTCAGGATCCGATTTTCACCTCTACAGGTGCAGCTGCAGAGCTCTGCATCCAGTCCTGGGGCTTGCATCACTACCTAATACATGGGCTGTAGCCTTCTGGCAAGTTGGGGCTCTCCAGGGAGGTTAAAAAGAGCCTGATTCCAACTTCAGTCTCAGCCAAGCCAGGGGTTGTCCCCAACCAATCCATCCTACCCTGTGGATGAAGTGAGAGCCCAGAGCCCTGCCAGTGTTTGCTTCCCTCCGTCATTGTGAGTCAAGAGGTTTGTGCTTGGTGACAGCAGCAGGGCTGCTGGAAATGGGGCAAAACACACAAAACCCAGGAGTTCTAGATCTTTTTTATAGGTTGGACTTGATGATCTCAGAGGTCTTTTCCAGCCTCATTAGTTCTGTGACTCTGTGACACTGGGGTGGGAGGAAGCTGCTTAATGAAGTTCCTTATGAACTGGAAATGTGTCGGAGTAACAGGAATAATTTCTAGTGGGGAAAAAAAACCCCAACAACCCCAGACAAACAGCCTGAAAACTTCCCCCAGAGCTTCGAGTTGAGGAATCGCAGGGTGATTGGCAGAGCTCTGGGGTTAGCAGCAGCGTGGATGAATCTCCCAGGGCTTCTGTGTGAAGGCTGCAGTGCAACTCCTTATCCTGCTTTATTTGTAGGGTTCTTTTAGGTGAGAACTGTGAAAGCCTCTGCTTTTCCCTGGCACGTGGAAGGCTGATTTATTCCTTCCCATGTTCTTCTTATTTATTACTTAGTCATTTCTGGTACCTCCCAACGGGATCTCCCAGCCTGCCCTACCCGCAATCCCTGGGAGTATCTCCCCTCGGGGTGGTGGGTGGCGGTAGATGGATCATTATGATTTGAAACTCTATTTCTAGCCTTGGAAAATTTTCTTCCAATGACCTGGAATCGGGGATGGGGATAAAGAATCTTCCTTTTTTAATCGCATTTCTCACTTTGACTTTAAACATCTTGGAGGCTTCTGAGTCATCTACTCAGCCTTTTCAATAGGGAGAGCACCGGCTGGGGTGTAGTTGTTGCTTCAGCCGGGGGGGTTGTCTAGCATCAAGTTTAACTGGTAGGAGAGCTCTGTCACAGCATCGTTACCAAGAGCACTCTGGAATGTTGAGGAAAGAGTGTCCACCTGAAGAATATGGGGGGTCTGCTCTGGGTCTGGGCGACACCAGTCCTACAGAACTGATGGAGCATCTGCTGACTGACTGTGAAGGTGAAACCCCCCCAAGGCTGATCCTGCTGAGATGAGCAGGATTGAGGGCTTTAAACCGACTTTTCCTTCTTCTAACTTCCCTTTCTCCTCTCTGCAAAGGTGCCTTGTTGCTCCAGTGCTTCAGCAGCCTCCCCAGTCTTCCCGATACGGATCGCTGTGCTGCATCTGTTTCCAAACAGCTCGCCTTGGCTTTCTGGGTTGTTTTTTCTTCCCCCCCCGATGTATAAGAAACGTTGGGCAGCCGAATGTGGAACTCATTAGAGGTTCATAAAGCAGGGACCTCAGAAGGATGTGGGTATAAATGCTTTTCAGGCATCTGAGGTGAACTTTAACTGGAGCTTTGGCCCTCGTTTGCTTTCTGCTTTTCCAAACCCATTTAGGAGAGAGCAGAGCTGTCAAAGCCATGCATGAACTTTGCCTTCTTGCAAATAACTTGTCTCGCAGTAAATTGTCCAACTGCACAAGCAACTGGGCTCAAAAGGAAATCCAGTAGCTCTACGAAGCTGGAATCGTGCGTTAGTGTGTGTGTGTGTGTGTCTGTGTGTGAGCTGGGTGCATGGGTGGGTGGAGAAGGGTGAGTCTGCCGTTGTAGAGATGGAGAAAACACAATGCAAGTCGTTGCTGTTGTATTTTTGTATGAGAAAAGGTGATGTCAAAGAGTTCTTTCAGGGCAGAGGTAGAGCAGACCGCATCTCCCATCCTCTGTTTAATTGCTTCGTGTTTGTTTTTGTTGTTTAAGTCGTTGCTGGCTGGTTTCCTCTGCAGCTCGTAACCTCATACAACCCCTGTCGCCACGGGGGAGCCCCTGGCACAGCAGGGTTTGGGGCTCGTGGAGGAAAGCTCTGGTGTTCACATCGAGGGGAGGGATGGAGAAGGTGGTGGTGGGTGGAAATGGAAAGGTAGGGTGGTGCAGTGTGGGTGCCTTCTGATGTTTAGTCTTGAGGAAACTGTCCTTGTGAGAGTCCCATGTCCTGGGGCAAGGTAGAGCTGTGGAGGGGTGGTTTGGTCTAGAGGTTGAAAGCTTTGAGGACTCTCTGTGCCTTGGGTGGTCCTTGTGAACAGGTACCGTTGGTGTATGTGAAAGAAATGAGGTGCTGTCATCTCTGTGAGATGGCACTCAGCTTCTTGGTTGTGCTGGTTCAGGTTCCCTCATCTTGGGGGCCAGTAGCACCCTGCGCTGAGAGGAACCATCTCCTCGAGCTCCTACTGTCTGCACCCAGGCAGAGTG
>VZRI01014415.1:39821-63577 GCA_013397515.1 Upupa epops
TATACTATTTTTCTTAAAGCTTTAGTATAGTTTTAATTACAACCTCACATTTTTATTTCTTCATTTGTAATGATATTCTTTGTCTAAAAGCTTTAGTTTTAATTATAACCTCACATTTTTATTAATTTATTTGTAAATATGTTAATTTTATGAAGTATTATAATGTTACTATTATTAATAATAGTATTATTATTAGTAATATTATTAATTATTATAATATTTATTATTAATAATAAAATAAATATTAAATGTATTGATTTATTTTATTAATTATTGTTAAATTTATTTAAGTATTTAATGTTTACTTCTAAGCTTACATTTTCATGATTTTATTTAGAATTAGACTGTTTTTCTTCAATATCTAATATTTATATTATTATCTGGTGCTGTTCACCCCAGAGCAAGATCACAGGAAGATGAACCAGGGTCACACTCAGATTGTGACTTCTAGAATCCCTCAGTGCATCACAGTGCCCCACCACCCCCCAGCAGTTCTGCCTGTCTAGGTGCTATGGCTGGGTTTTACTCATAGCTACAGGTGTCTGTAAGGGTGCTCTGGCAGAGGGGTTGGGCTGGATGAACTTTCAAAGTCCCTCCCAACCCCTGACTTCCTGTGATTCTGTGGGCTTTTTGTGGTCAGCCCTGGGCAGTTAGTTGAATCCCAGCCCATAGAGGCTGACTGGGGGAGGCAGAGGGATCACGAGAGGAGCATCATCCCTCCCCACATGGAGTCAAGCTGCTGGGAATGGAGCTGCTGTGGCAGGAGGGCAGGGAAAGCTGAGGGAAGGGCTCTGGTGCTGCACAGAAACTCTGGTTGTAGCTGGGCTCTTGCTCCTCTAAGCCATAGGCAGTCTGTCTCAAGATGCAAAACAAGAGGCTGGCTGAGTCTCAGGCTCTGCTGGTTCTTCAGCACCAGTCCTGCTGCTGGAGAACTGGGCAGCCCTTTCTGCCTTCAATCTCTGTTAAGAGCCTCCTCTGGAGAATGGCCCTTGTTTGCTGTGCTGTGGGAACAGGGCTGTTATTAACTGGTCACAGAGAGTAACTGCTTTACAAGCAGCTTGCAGAGCACTCGCTGTGCTGTTGCTCCGTTACTCTAATAACAGGTTCATCAAGCCCTGAGTGATGCCACTATTCATTCACCCGGTGGGGCAGACACCCAAGAGCCAACCCAGAGGCCCTTTCCAGGGTACAGAATATCCTGGTTTACTGGAAGAGCAAGGGGATTGTGATTGAACCACCCTCGATGAAGCAGCCCAACGACACAGATTCATCTGAATCAAACTCCTACAGGGCACCCCTGCGTGGAGGAATGTCCACGAGTGCATCCACCCACGTGGCAGCAGCATCCTGGGGGTCAGCCAGTGCCTGGCTAAGGAGATGCTACAGGCTGTCCCTGCTTTCCCCACCTCATCTTGCTCTTTATATTTTGGCTTCCATTACCCCTGAGAGGTGTTCTCCCTCTGCTCACCATTTCACTGCTCCCTGCAAAGCCACCAGATGATGGGGACACCCCAGCAAGTGACGGGGAAACATGTCAGCTCAACCTTCTGCCCTTCTCCAGCCACAGGCAGAGCTGCCATGAGTCTTCCTCTGCAGAGAGACCTGCTCATTAGCCCTGAGGTTTTAATGAGGGAGGTGCTGAGCAGGATGCAGCAGTCTCTGACCTTCAGTTGGGAGAAGGGGCCGATAGGGTGATGACTGAAGAAACCAACTACAGATGGTCCATAATTTTCCTCCAAGGTATTTCTGAGATGATGGAGGGGACAGACTGTGAGGGGTGAAGCTGGACCGAGTGCCTATGCGGGTGCTGTCTCTCTGCTCCTCATCCCCATCCCGGTGAGCAGATCTGTCAGTTTGAAACCCACGAGCAGGGTAAAAGGGCAAATTCAACAATACCTTTGGCTTATCAGTGACAGAGCAAATTGATACCAGACTTTTCAGAGGGTGGGGAAACATCTCTCCATAAAAAGAATCTAAATTTACCATCGTGTTAACAATTCTGTAAGGCTTTTTGGCAACTCCGAATGGAAACTTCAGGAGCAGATGGAAATATTTGGAAACCTATAGAACACACGAGCCTGCAACATCCATTTTTATTTCCTCGTTGGGACTGCGGGGTGGTTTCGTGTTGCCTTTAAATGCTGGGTTGGTTTTTTTTTCTTTCTCTCTTCTGGATACTAAGAAAAATAAGAGGGGAAGGAGCGAAACAGGCGATGGAGGTGGGCAGCGGGGGTTGCTTGGTTGGTTGTCTTTACCCCTTGGTATCACTCACTTGGTTCCCCTGTGTGGTCTGTGATGGGGTTCAAGAGAGAATGGCACTGGATCCCAGTTGATTTGGCAGTCTGGCAGGAATGGGAGAGTACCTGCTAGCCTGGCTCTGTGAGGTCCAATGAGCCAACTAACCTTCCCCAATGTAATTGTGGGGGGTAACCCCCATATCCACCTCGCAGGCAGCGGGTGGGTTTTAATCAGTGAGGGTGAAACAGCCTCAGAGATTCTTTGGTGGAAGATAATGTCACAGTATGCAGGATGGTTCTTACTGTTCCTGATGGGCCTGAGGTCCCAGCCTCTCCAGGAGAGAAAAATCCACAGTGCTCCCCCATTATCCCCTGTCCCCATTGTCCACAGAGCAAGCCAACCTTTAGCTTTTTAAGTCCTACACCCCATCCCAGAGCATGAAATTTGGTGCAACAGGGCATGGATCAAGAGCAGTAATAGAGACTCTTCTATCCCAGAGCTGGGAAAAAAATAATAGCTCTCAGTTACCAAGTTCCTGGACCACTGCTGGTCAGGAATGATCAGAAATGAGGGAACACGCTGGATTTTTCCATCTCCCCTATGGCTCAGCAGAGCAAGGGCCAATGGACTGGTAGCTCAGCCCTTGCAGTTTTTAATGTGGGGAAGTCATTTGGAAACTGAGGCATTTTCCAAGGTGTTTACATTGTCCCGCTTCCACAGGATCTCAGCAGCTCTTGGAATAGCCATACCCAAAGCCTTTAATTAGAAGAGAGACTTGTGGGGCCGGTGGTCGCAGCATTTATTGTGCTTGGAAGAGGACTGGGCTTCTATTACAGCAGGAGCAAACGAGCTCAGTGCCAGCAGCAGTCCCGACAGTTATCACATCCACGGCTGGATGCACTTCCCTGTAGCACAGCCTTAGGAAAACATTTCCCTCAAAGCCCAGGGAAAGAGACCTGGGTGTTGACAGAGGGACTTCTCTCACAACTGCTTGAGCGGCTGATGAGGAAAAATGAGTGGCAAACCCTTGGACCCTGGTGAGTGCAGTTTCTTGGTAGGGAATGATGTTCTTCCTGGTATTCTTGCAGTTCATGGTATTGAACGGCTTGGGGTTTGGGATATGGGCTGGTTTATGGGTTATGGGGTGGTTTATAAAGCGCCATCCCCACTGCATTTTGCCCCTCGTCTCCCCCTCTAATACAGATGAACCATGTGAGGGCAGCTCTCAGCCCCTCTCCTTCTCTTTCTCTCACTGCACAAACTCTTTTTTCCATAGTGGGATCAATGCAAAGGAATTGGGTTCCAAGTTCTTGGCCATGGCACAGGACCACATCTGCCCACAGCTGCAGAAGTCATTTGGGTGCTAAATCCTCTTGGTCACATCCCTTCTCAACTGGAGAGCTTTGCAGAGCCATGGCCATGCCCAGCGCTGCAGAGGTGCCTGAAGGTGCAGAAGGCATCACTGGTTTGATCCTGGTACCTTCATCTTTGGCATCAGAGCCACAGCATCTTCAGGGGGTAACCTCTCCCAGGAAGTTCTCCTCTTGGTATCTTGTAAAACACAAAAAGAAAACATTAATGATTAATCACTGGTCTTCCTTCCTCACTGAGTGTGATCCCATGTGGCATGAAAGCTATCAGGATCATAGAACCCTAGAATGGCTGGGTTGGAAGGCACCTTGAAGATCACCCAGTTCCAACCCCCCTGCACAGGCAGGGACACCTTCACTAGACCAGGTTACTCAGGACCCCAGCCAACCTGGCCTTCAACACTGCCAGGAATGGGGCAGCCACAGCTTCCTTGGGCACCCTGTTTCAGCATCTCAGCACCCTCACAGCAAAGAATTGGTTCCTCCTGTCCAACCTCAGTCTCCCCTCTTCAAGGCTGGAACCCTCTCCCCTTGTCCTCGCACAACCACTCATGTGAAAAGCCCTCCCCCAACTTTCTTATAGCCCCCTTCAGAGACTGGAAAGCTGCTTGAAGATCCCCTGGGAGCCTCCTCTTCTCCAGGCTGAACAACCCCAACTTGCTCAGCCTGTCCTTATAGGGGAGGTTCTCCAGCCCTCTGATCACTGTAGTTGCTCTCCACTGGACACTTTCCAGGAGCTCTGTGCCCTTCTCATGTTGGGGACTCCAGACCTGGATCCAGTACTGGAGGTGGGGTCTCACCAGTGCAGAGTAGAGGGGGAGAGTCCCCTCTCTTGACCGACTGTCACTGCTTCTTTTTCTGCAGCCCAGGACTCGGTTGGCTCTCTGTGCTGCCAGCACACACTGACGGCCCCTGGGAAACTCCTGCTCCACCCCCACTTCAGGTCCTTCTCCTCAGGGCTCTCCTCCATCCTTTCTCCTCCCAGTCTGTATCTGTGCATGAGATTGCCTCGACCCGGGAGCAGACCCTTGCACCTGCCCTTGGTGAACTGCATGCAGTTTGCATGAACCCACTTCTTGAGCCTCTGGAGGCCCCTCTGGATGGCCTCCCTGCCCTCCAGGGTGTTGCCTTTTGATTGGCAAGTGATGAATAATTGCATTCTAATCCCTCTCTCCCTGATAACCGAACAGGGAGCCTCGAGGCAGGTTTGAACCACACAGCTCCACCAGATGCTCTGTCCTATTCATCCTAAATTAGAAGGAAAAAGCAAACAGCACCAAAAACCCAAACAACATCACCATCCAAACTCTTTTCCTCCAAGCAATCATCAGAGCTGAACCCCCAACAACTGAAATGAGAAATGAAGAGCTATAAACTGAGAACACTACGTCTGTGGAACCATTTGGTTATAGATCTATTTTAATAATAAAAAGCCCTGTTTTGTTTGCAAACCACTTTTTAGCCATAAAACTCCTGAAGTGAAGCCACCCGAAGGTAAATCTGTAACCAACCCAGGTTGATTTCGTTCCCAAGCGCAGGAACCTCAGGTAGAACATTAATAATAGAAAGCAGTTGGGTTTTCAGGAGCCCATCGTTTCTCATCAGAGACGGGAGGGCTGTTACTCATGATGCAGACAAATGTCTGTGCTGATAGCTGTGATTCACACGCTGGGGATGACTCCTCTCTCCCAGCTGTCCTTCCTCTCAGCTGCTTCACCTTTCCCTCGGTACTTTCTTGCACAGTGTGTTATCAGCTGAGACACCTCATGCCAGAGGTGGTCATCCTCACCGTGAGGGTGCTGAGGCGCTGGAAGAGGCTGCCCAGGGAGGTCGTGGCTGCTCCATCCCTGGCAGTGCCTAAGGCCAGGTTGGATGGGGCTCTGGACAACCTGGTCTGGTGAGAGGTGTCGCTGCCCCTGGCAGGGGTTAGTACTGGGTGAGCTCTGAGCTCCTTTCCAACCCAAGGAAGGGTTGGATATTCATGATGATCCTCCCTTTCCTTGGTCACCACCAGTATGGAGATGCTGGGGGAGAAGGAGGTGTATGAAGGATGTGTGAGCTAAGATGAGAGGATCACAGGGGAGGATAATTTCATGCATCACATAGAAGCACAGAATGTGAGGGGTTGGAAGGAACCTTGAAAGATCATCTAGTCCAGGATCCTGCCAGAGCAGGATCCCCTAGATCAGGTCACACAGAGCTGCATCCAGCTGGGTTTTGAAAGTCTCCAAAGCAGGAGACTCCCCAGCCTCTCTGGGCAGCCTATTCTAGGGTTCCCTCACAGGGAAAGAGTTTCTCCTGATGAAACCTCCTCTGCTCCAGCTGGCACTGCTGCCCCTTGTTCCATCACTGGGCACCCCTGCACAGAGCCTGGCTCCATCCTCCTGACGCTCACCCTTCCCATATTTATACCCATTCATGGGGTCACCACTCAGTCTGCTCCTCTCCAGCTGAACAGACCCAGCTCTCTCATCCCTTCCCCATCAGAAGATGCTCTGCTCCCTTCATCATCCCTTTAATTTCAGACCCATGGGAGCTGGACCAGCTCTTCATCACTGGTGCTTTTCTGATGTCTTTTGTTCTCTTAGAGCTGCAGCCTGCAGCATCAAGTCCCTTCAACGCAGTCGTAGTTCTCCAGCCTTTTCCTACCTCCTTTTGGATCTCTTATCAGCATAAATATCACAGGTATTCCAGTACAACAGCCACGATGGGGATTTCCAAGTCTTTCCATGTGTTGGGATTTGTTCTTCCTTGCTACAACGTGCTGCTGCTTTCCACAACGTGGGGCCAGCTCGGTTGTGCTGCTCCCCAACCTGCTAATGAAAAAAACAACCCCAAACCACTGATTTCCCCCTTTCCATGGAAAACTCTGACCTGCTGAGGGGATGGCCTCAGCCTGTTAAACACTCTCCAGGCAGTAGGGTAAGATGAACCTCCCCGGGCTGGGGTAAGTGATGGTGGGTGCTGAGTGTCTGACAAAAAACTGGCTGAACTTCCACCCAACGGCTTCCTTGTCATCAGTCAAAATCACCCCTTCCCTCCTTCCTTCCTTCCTCCTCCTCCTGTCCCTCCTGAAATACAAGAAGATGAAAAGAAAGAGGGAGGGAGACAAGAGGAGGAAATCGAGACAGAATGGGAGGCTCAGTTGTTTCTCCCAGGAGAAGGTGGCTCTGCTCTCTCCCCCAGGACCTCAATGCCTCTTCCTCCTGCACAGGGTGATTCAGGAACTGCTGGCAGCTAAACACTTAGAATAATTTAGGTTGGAGGTGACTTTTAAGAGCATCAAGTCCTTGCACATCTGGCCTTTGCAGCACTGAACTCTGAGAAGATCCGTTGCCATCACCATGTCTCTGCAGTAACGTGGGGCCAGCAGGGATCAACCCCAAACCAGTCCAGTAAAGCCAATAATGGAGTTGATTTAGTGTAGCTCCACCTCAGAGCAGCCTGTTGCTACTCCTCTACCCAAATCCCATGGCTTTAGTTTCTCCACATTCCCCTTTGTTTCAAAGAAAGCAGCTAGGGCATCTGCTCTGGGTTTGAGGGATGCTCTTCCACACACCCCATCCCTCCTTTGCGGTCCCTCCCTGCCCAGCTCAGTGCTTTCCCTGCCCATTTGCAGTGTCCCAAGCCCCGGGAGCACCACACCTTCCCTTTTAAAGCTCTTCTGGTTTAGTTTTGGAATGTTTATTTCTTTTCTGGAGGCTGCAGCATTTATGATCACACGTTGTAGGTGGGATTTAAACGTTCTTTGTCTCCCTGGTGTGTGTGCTGGGCTGTGGGAAGCAGCATCCCAGAGCTCTCCGAGTGGCTTTTCCATCACCCAGAATAATTCAAGCTGGCATGAAGGAATTTTTTAAGACAACACAGGCAGTCAGCTCTAACCAGGCACACGAGCCCTTACAGCGGCGACGGCGGGGAGAGTCGGCCAGAGAAGCAAAACCAACCCAGTCAGCGTTTTGACTGTGACTTATTGAAGATGACACGAGTGAAAACACTGGCTGGCAGGGGCACTCCCTGAGAGCCAGTGGCTCCACTGGGAGGGATCCTAAAGCAGGGTGTAAAAATAAAGGCTCTCTGGGTTTTGGATTGTCAGAGGGGTGAGAGCCTGAGCCATTGCAGCAGGAGATGCCCATACGGATCCCTCAGTCTAGGAGAGGGTGCAAGGCTGTGTAATGATGCTGTTTGAAAATCCCTGGGGATGCACTGGCAGGAAAACACTTGCACAGTGCTGAGCTGGTTGCACTGAGCGAGCAGCACCCTGGTGTTCCTCATCCCAGTGCAATTCCAGGAGCCCCTGGAGCTGCTTATTTGCACCAGGGCTGGTCCTGCTGTGCAGAGGTGGCCCAAGTGGACGTCTTGGAGCTGCCCAATACACGGCACAGAAAGGAATAGCTGTGCTCTCCATCCCCGCAGAAGGAAGCTCCCAGCGGGTTGTGAGCAGGAATGAGTGTCCTGGCTGAAAGCAGATCCAGCTGCTGGGCAGAAATGGTTTGCAGAGGATTTTTCCGAGCTGCTCCTGGGCTCCAGGCATGGCCATCTGCCCCAACAGACAGGCATGTGCTGCTTGCTCATGGCTACGGGGAGGGCAGCGATCGGCTCCACGAGCAGAACTCACCCAGTGACTCACCAGCACCTCAAAGCCAGCTCTGCTCAGCTGCTCCCCATTAGCCCATTGACTTCAAGGCAGCTCTTGCCGCTTCACCCCAGTCACCGGCCCGGCCCCGGCAGCCCCTTTTGAGTGGCTTTTCTGTTTTATTTTGTTTTGTTTGTGGAAAATCTGCGAGCAGACCAAAATCTCCCTAAACATCTCGGCTTGTTCAATAAATCCCTGCACTGATGGGTTTATTTGTGTTTACTCTGGTGCTGGACAGGAGCTGTTCCAGTTGCATCAGGCTCTGAGCCATCCTGGCCGAGCTAGGGATTTTTCTTCTCCCCACTCCAGCAGATGCCTGAGAGCTTCTCTCACAAACACCAACTGGTGGAAAAAGTAAAACTCAGCGTTGCCTTCCCTCTCCCCTCATGTGACGGACCCTGGAGAGGGATAACTGCGGGCTCTTGCTAACTCATGTAAGGATCTGCATGAATAACCGTGGAAAATATCTGGCATCGCTCAGCCCCAGATATAAGGCGATTAAATGTGTCTCACAATTATACTCGGGCTAAAATTATAGGCCCTTAAATACCTCACATACCGCTCACAGCTGGTCCAACTAAATTTAGGGCTTTCAATCCGCTGCGTCCAGCGCCGCAGCAGTGCGTGGTGTGGTTTGATGGGACCTGCTGGGGACACTCGGGTCAACTCGATGCTGTTTTGCTTTTCCCAGTTCCTTCATGAGTTTCCACAGCCAGGTGCTACATGGGGATGGGACTGTGGCTCCAGCACCCTTGTGCTCACTCCAGGCTTGGCCAGCATAGGATCCCAGAATGATTGAGGCTGGCAAAGCCCTCTGAGCTCCTCCAGCCCAGCCCAGCACCTAACAGCACCCCAGTGGCCACAACAGGGCACTAGGGCCACAGCCAGGCTGTGCTTCAACACCTCCAGGGATGGTGACTCCACCACGTCCCCAGGCACCTGCCTGCCCATCCCACTCCTTCCCAGTGGCCTCAAGGAAGGAAAAAACTCTTTCAACTTCTTATTTCCCAGTTGGTCTTTATTTTTCTTTCCAGCCCCCCTTGACCCTGGATGTGGAAATGAAGGCTGGAGACCAGAGAGCCGAGAAAGTTCTCAGCATCTTCTTTCCTTCCTGCAGACATCAAAAAGGGATTGAGGGCTCTATCGCATTTGACATCACGGCTGGTTTTGATCCTTTAAGCAGAAGAAGAGAGATAACTTTTCCTCTTGCTTTCTCTGTTTGGATGCCGATTCTTTCCTGTGGTCTGAATTTTCTCAGGAGAAAATGTAAACTGGTTTATCACCCGCCTGATGGTTCTCACCTTGGGGATCCTCATCACTACCGTTAGGTGACACCCAGACAGTGTTTGGACAGGAGCAGAGAAGGGAGAGCAGGAGCTTTGACTTGTCAGCAAGCAGGTCTGCTTTAGTGAACCCATGGCTGATGGTTTTGATTTTGAGCCGTGAGCCCAGACACCCTGTTCTCACAGCACCCAACAGCTGCCTGGTTCCACTGGGTGGTGGAGCTGAAATGATACCCTGGTGCCTTCTTAGATGAGGAGTGTTTGGGTCGAGGGCTGCTTTAGCTCATGTTTAAAGTGCCTGGAAGCTTCTACACAGGCTGGGACTTCTTCCCCAAAGGCGTCTGCTCATGGCCCCGATGGAGGCTGGAGGCTCCAGGTGGAGGAAGGACGGAGAGAAAAATGGTGAAGTGCAAAGGGCAGAAGTGAGCAGGGCCGTTTCCTAGAGCTGAGCTGTTGTTCAGGCAAGAGAGCATCACCTGCATCACTACCAACAGCTTCATCTCCTATCCTCAGCATCCTCAGCATCCCCAGTGACTCCTGCCTGGACACCTTACTCCAGGACAATGTGGTTGTGTTTGTGCTGCCTTTCTAATCTGCTGAGAAACCTCTGTGGAAAATCAAATCTGCTCCAGCGAGGACTTTTCTTATCCCCACGTGGATGCCTGTGAACCTGCTCTGCAGGCAGGATGAAGGGATGGGCATCGCAGAATGGTTTAGGTTGAAAAAGACCTTTGAGATCATCAAATCCAACCATTCACCGAAATAATCTTCCTCTTCATCCCCCTCTGCACTCTGCCGTGCTATCCAGGAGCAGTGTGCACGTCCTGCTTGATGCCCAGATGCAGCTGTCCAGGCAGGGAACAAGAGAACCTCACGCAGCAACTCCCCTGATGCTGCTGTGAGAGCAGCTCACCACCACACTGCAGGTGAGTGGGAGCACTGGGAACACACCCAGCCAGGCATCACCCACCGGATCCCCTTCCCTGGGCTATTTTGAACGAAACACAACCCCCTGAAGGCAGAAATTCCGTGATTTTGTGGTCAGGAGCATGAAAAAAATTAACAAATCCTGAAGTGGGACTGGGGGGGCTGGGAAGGTCATTCCAGTTTCTTCCTGCTCACAGCCCTCGCAGCTTTCGGATACAGGATATCGCTGAATGGCAGCCTCCATGCTGCATTTATTTTTAAGCCACTGATAGCTTTCTAAGTGACCTCGCCATGCATGAGCCACAGCAGCCAAGAAGCTGTTTTTTTCCGGCCCTTCGACGTCAGATTGCTTCCTTTGACACCTCTGAGAGCCAAAAAATGGGAAGCATTCTCTTCCCAAGGTGACTTGCCTCTCTTTTTTTTTTTTATCCCTGTGATACTACCGCTGGGTCTCTCTCTCAGGCTCAAGGAGCTGGCAAGGACTGAATGGCACTGCCCTGGGGACGTGGCCCTGAGGTGAAAGCTGGAGGTCATTGTTTTAGGGCAGAGGTGCTCAGATCATCTCCATTCCCTGGGAAAAAAACATAGCAGCTTGGCTGGAGCCAGAGTCAGGGCAACTTCTCCTCGATGGAAAGGACTCTGCAACCATCTTTTTTGGCTTCCTTTTCTTTTTTGCTCATTTTCCAGGGCAGTTGGGGCTTCCCAGGATATCCCAGCTCACGTCTCTGCAACCTGTTTACTGCCCTCTTAGCTTTAGCACAAGGTTTATGGAGCTCATTCACAATCAAGCGCTCCTCATGCACGAGAGGCTCTGGGATGCCAGGAAAAACTTCACCCCCCTCCCTCTTTTTGAAAGCACAGGCAGTTCTAAGCACCGTCCCATAAAACTACTAACAAAGCTCCTGGAGTTTGAGGCTCCACAATGGATCGGGATGGGGGTGAAAAGCAAGTTCCTCACTGGGTGCCTCAGTTTACCCCTTTCTGAATGATGGTTTTGCAGTGCTTTATCTGCTGCACCCTGCAGCATCCATGTGGTGAAGATGTTTCTGCTCAGTCCTCAGCTGCAAACTGCAAGAGAGGGTCTTAATTAAAGACATAGATGGGATGGATTCTGTTGGAGATGCAAGTGCAGGCTCCAGCTGCCTTGCTCTTCCCAGAACCGGGGTTACAGCCGAATATCCCCTGGACAACAACAACAAGAACCAGGAGAAGACCCTCACGGGGGTAAAAGATCTCTGGAGGGTGAAAAAAGGGGAAGGCACCAGGTTGGGATGTGATGGGCTCCCACCCCCAGCTCTGCTTTGTCTCTGCCCTGCCTCGAGCACTTCAAAGCAACTCTGACTGCAAGGAGTATCCTTCAAAGCCTCTTCTTCCTGCGTCACTCGTCAAGGAGAGGGCAGCGGGCTCAGATATGGATTCCTGAGCTCAAAAAATGTCAGGAGGAAGTGATGGACTCGGAGGAAATTCTTGCGACGGTCTAGGAGGAAACGGGAGATGTGAAAATACACGATGTATTTTCCTCCCACAAGCTGTGCGCTCTGTTTTTATTATCATAAACCTGGGCCCAGAGGATGTCAGCTTGTTTATTTATTTGTTTAAATGAGGTTTCGCTCCTTGTTCAAACATTCCCATGTTGGCAGCTGCTGCTCTCCCGGTTCCCATCTCCCCTCCCCTGACCGAGGGACGTGTCAGCCCAGGCAGCATCCTCAGGCCACGGGTGAGGTGAGAGATGCTGAAGGTAGGGGTGGGGGGAGGCGGGTTTCCACCCTCAGGGATGCCCCTACAGAGGCAGAAAGAGCCCTTTGGGGTGGGGGCAGCCCCGTGTCCCCACGAATGGCACCACTGTGTCAACCACACAGGCTCTGAACTTCTCTCTCTCGGGGTAAAGTGAGAAATGGGAATCTTGTTTTGGCCTGTCCCCCCCAAATCAACATCTCCCTGCAAAGCAGATGCAGAAAGTATGCTGGAAACAGCTCCACTGCCCCATTGTCTTTCCTTTTGGAGCAGGGTCAGGAATAACAGCTATGGAAAATCCCTCTGCAGCATCACGGACCTCTCTGCACACCCATTTCACTCAGGCCAGCTCCACAGGGCTTCCCGTGGGCTGGCCAGGCAGCAGCATCCCATAGAAGGTCTTGTGGTGGTGGTGTCCCCTTCCACCCTAAGTTCCCTGGACACTTAATGCTGCTCCCCATAGTCCCCTCTGAGGGATGCACAGAGCCCTGCCTGCACCCAAGGAACCCAGGTGAGACAGCAACACCCATTGTGCTCAAGGTCCTGCTCTCACTGGGGAGGTGGTGATGAGTTTCTTCTCTTCTCCCAGGCACCTGGTACCAGGATGAGAGGGCAAGGCCTGAAGCTGCCAGGGGAGGGGGAGGTTGGGTGTTAGGAAGCCCTTCCTCAGGGAAAGGGTGCTCAGAGCCTGGACTGGACTGCCCAGGGCAGTGGGGGAGTCCCTGTGTCTGAAGGTGTTGAAGGACAGCCTGGCTGTGGCCCTGAGTGCCCTGGGGTGGCTGCTGTGGTGATGTTAGGTGCTTGATGAGCTCAGAGGGCTTTGCCAGCCTCAGTAATACTGTAATTGTGTGATTCATGGCCTTGAAGCATCAGCTAGCCCTGGCCCACAGTTGGGACCCTTGTTGCCCAACTGTTGCCCTATGCTAAGACGAGGGGGTACTGCTCGGCCTCTCCTGCGGGGTCACAGTGGCAGGAAGCCACCTCTTGCCCTGGCGTGGCAGGGAGCCTTGGGAGATGCACCTGGGAGCAGAAGCACTTTGCTGGAGGAAGAAAACAGGATCTAACATATAAACAACATCCTCAATGGCTCAGCAAGTGAGTCGCTCTTTCCAGAGCTTGTTTACGAGCCATTGTTGCAACCCCCCCATGGCCCCCCTCCTGCTCCAAAGGGCAATTAAATTGAGATAGTAGGAGTCATCAGAGCCTCTGGGATCTTCTCGCGGTGATACAGCCCTGGATGGACCCAGCAATGGCAGAGTTGGAGGGTAAGAATCTGGCCTGGCTGTGGTCCAGGGTGTGTTTGGGGCTGGGTGGGATGTGCTTGGTGATTTCCACCTCCCAGGCCAGGAATAATTAGCTGCAAGCTTATTAGTGGCTGCAAGGTACAGAGGGACAGAACAGCTCCTGGGACAAAGCAGAGGCTCTGTTGAGGAGTCACCCATACTCCTTCCATACAGGTTCTTCTACAGTGAATTTGGTTTTGTGGCTCTGGTTTGCATCCAAATGGTAGAACCAGAGTGTTTCTGGAAGGGAGCATCCTACATCCCAGCCTCCACAGTCATGGAATTAGGCAGAACACCCCACACTGCCCCTGAAGCTGGCTTCTTTTTTTACTGAAAAGCTTTATACTTGAAGAAGATTGATTTTTCCTCTCCTATCCTCATAGATAACTGACCTCAGCATTGATGGCAGCCACTGAGTCCAAAGGGATCCCAAAGGGATCCAACTGGATAAGCTGGGAGGACCGAGCAGCACAGGCTGCACCATCTCTCCCACATCCCGAGTTCCTTTGGTGCCTCCTGCTAAGGGCTGAGCCCATCTCCAGCCTGTCTGCATCTCCTTCAGGTGACTTCAGACAAAGGGTTAACCTGAATCATCCCGAGGGTTTAGGCTCCTCCATCTCCCTCCATCCCCCAGCTGAAAGGCAGCTTTGCTTTCTGTCTGGAAATAGCAACCAGATATTTATCCATTCCATTTATCCTCCCATTTTCCCTTCTCCCCAGACCTTGCCCCCTCCAAGGACACCCCATCCCACCCTGCTCTGGCTCTGATCTTCCCCCTGAGGAGCAAAGGAGCCCCATCTTCACCCTTCCACCAGCCCATGGGATGCACCCCACCTTCCCCAACCAGCCCATGGGATACCCCCAAGGGGCTGGGACACGAAACCTCCCAAAGGGTTAAGCTACTCCCCAGCACAGGAAACCTGCATCCCAGGCCAGATTCCCAGGGAGGAAACACGCCGTTAATTGTGGGAGAAAAGGTAAGCGAAGCGTTAACGCGATTGCCCGAGCAGAGGTCAGCGGCCGTATCCTGCTGCAAACTTCCTGAGTAACCTCACATGAGAAAACAACAACCCTGGGCAAGGGACTGGGGGGTTTGTTTGGAACTGCATTACCTTGGACCTACTTTCTGACTCCTGGCTGCCCGCGTCCCCGCCGAGCGGAGCAGCCGGGGACCTGCTCAAGCGCCTTCTCCTCTCTGCTTTGCAGCATCTGGCTCTTGGGTTGCTTCTCCTGAGTGACTGGGTGTGATTTGATGCCCTGGACTGGAGTGGTGGGGAGATAAGGGATGGAAAATGCAGCTCTGGAGGCTTTTTGAGATGCTGATGCTCCCTTGGAGCTCTGGAACGTGCGAGAGCAGGAGGAACAGAGCAGCTCCTGGAGCAGAGGAGGTTCTACATAAACTTAAAGAAAAACCTTTGTATGGTGAGGGTGACAGAGCCCTGGAACAGGCTGCTCAGAGAGGCTGTGGAGTCTCCTACTCTGGAGACTTTCAACCCCCAGCCCAGCTGTTCCTGTGTGACCTGTCCTAGGGGATCTGGGTCTGTCCTAGGGGGTTGGACTGGATGACCTTGGGAGGTGCCTTCCAACCTCTCCCTGTGTTTCTGTGATTCACACCTGAGCCAACAGAAGGGAAATCCACTGCAACTCTCTCTGTGTCATCTTCTTTCACTTCTGGTTCCCAGGACCTGGAGCAAACGGGGCTGGGGGGAACTGCAGGAGCAGACTGATGCTTGGGGGAATCCAGAGCCGAACCAGCCAGCCACGTTGCCTTCCCCAGCCTGCACAAGGAAAATCAACATCTCTGCTGCTTTTGCCAGACCCCGAAGGCAGAAGATGCTGGAGATGCTTTGCCAAACTTAATGTTCAGTCAGAACTGACTCAGAAGTTTAAGAACAGAAGGGTGATGCCTCTAGTTGTAATTACAGAGTCAAAGAGCAGCAGCAGCTCCTGACCTGCACGTGAAACCATTCCCTTCAGTCCAGCACCGCTGTGAGGCTCCTTAACCAGTACTTGGTGCAAAGAGGAGACTCAGCTAATGTTGAGTTTTAAACTGAGCTGAGCTCCAGGTCTGCAGATGTTCAGCCTGACCAGCTCTGTAGGAGTCACAGCTTGTAGAGACATTTCCAGCAGCAGGTCGGCAGGTGATGCTACAACCAGCGAGCGATGCAAACCATCAAGGAAGGGTTTCTGCTGAGCTACTGGCTCAAGTAGTTGTGCTGCTTCACCCCCCACATCCCTGGTGTGACTGAGGCCTTGCTTTTCTTGCCAACCTACCCCAGAATGTGTTGGACAGTTTAAAATGTCTCTATTTTTGAAAGTCTGGGCTCAACAGGTGAACAGGCTGAGCTCAGGTCTCACTGTGGGCAACCTGGGGGGGAGAAAAATGCTGGGTGAGCTTGCACTGATGGCTGGGGTGTCACTGTGGGGAGCACTGCAGACACTATAGGTGAAGAACTGCTGCAGTGTCCACCCTTGGGATGATTCGGGTTAACCCTTTGTCTGAAGTCACCTGAAGGAAGATCATGATGGAGAGGCATCCTGTTACGGGCTGAGACCATCTCCTGCCCGTCCCCTTACATTTGCCATTCTTTATGTGCTCTCACCTGAAGGGTAAAGTCCAAAGGGCCCAGCTACCCCTGAAGGTGATGAAAGAGACTTCCAGGCTACAAGAGTGTCCAAGCTCATAGACTCATAGAACGATCCAGGTTGGAAGGAACCTTAAAGATCATCTAGCTCAACAGGCTGCCCTGAATTTGAATTCCTTCTTTATCCTATTGCTGGGATTCAGCCCCTGTCATCGGGCTTTGAAGGGTTTGACAAGTGGACAAGATACATCCACGGACAGGATTGGGAGCCAGGGGGCCCTCAGAGTAACTCACGGTGCCGGGGGCAGGCGATCGATGCCGTGATTAGCTCTGCTAAATTGAAATCTTATGATCTCCGGGGTGGTTCCCATAAAATGCCAATTAGTCCGCGGTCGACATTGTTTCATGTAAATGGTTTTCATTACATTTTGCTGTCAGCAAATGCTGGTGTGAAACCAGTTTTCAGCCCTCATATGGCCACCATGAGGAGGTTGGGAAAGGCACCAACAGGACTAGAGTCTTCCTTTAGGCAGCTACGTTACCTTGTTCACCCGGCATCAGCGCAGCATCTTCTCTGGGGGATGGACCTGCTGGAGAGCAGTCCTCTGGGGAAAGGCCTGGGGGGGTCTCGTGGATGAAGAGCTGGCCATGAGCCACCAATGTGCAATTGCAGCCCAAAACACCAACTGCATCCTGGGTTGCATCACAAGAAGTGTGACCAGTGGATTTAGAGAGGGGGTTCTACCCCTCTGCTCCACCACAGACCTCATCTGGAGTCCTGCGTCCAGTGCTGGAGTCCCCAGCACAAGGAGGATGAGGATCTGTTGCTGCGAGTCCAAAGGAGGCCATGAAAATGCTCAGAAGGCTGGAGCCCCTCTGCTCTGCGAACAGGATGAGAGAGCTGGGGTTGTTCAGCCTGAAGAGGAGAAGGCTCTGGGGGGGACCTTATAGCAACCCCCCAATCCCTGACAGGGGCTGTCAGAAGGCTGGGGAAGGCTGTTCCTAGGGGCAGAGAATGATAGGTCATGGTCTGAAGCTGGAAAAGGGCAGAGAAAGGCTGGACAGGAGGACAAAGTTGTTGAATCTGAGGGTGGGGGGATCCCTGGACCAGGCTGCCCAGAGAGGGGGTGGATGCCCCATCCCTGGAGCCATTGAAACTCAGACTGGCTGGGGCTTTGGGCACCCTGGGCTGGTGAGTGCTGGCCCTGCTTGGTGCAGAGGGATTGAACTGGATGCCCTTTGGATCTCCCTTCCAACCCAACGCATTCTATGATCCTTTGGGCAGTGGGACAGCCAGTTTCATGCTTGCACAAACCCGTAGGTTCCAGACCCACCAAGGCTGCTGGGACCAGTGCCCCCAGCACCTCTGATCTGCTGCCGCTGCTGTGCGAGCCCTCTTCAAACACTATTTTTGCTACCACCGCTGTCGATAAAGTGCTGAGTCACCAGATCCAAGAAACACTGAGCAAAATAACAGCCGCAGGGGCCTCCTCGTTGTGAAGATGTCTGGGATGCTTCCTATTCACTAATTACAAAAGGCTGCAATAATAACTTGGCAGCTTGCTGCCTCCGTCAGCCCGATGCTCAGCGCGGGTTCCCTTCCCTGACATGTTAGATTGTGTCTCGAGAAGTTGTAGGAAGGAAGGCTGCTTCACTCCTGACTTTTGCTTGAGTAAGTTCTTGTAATGAGCAGCTATTGTGAAGAGAAGGAAAGGATGAGGAGTCTGTCTTGGAATCACGCTAGCTGGTGGGAGCGTGGGGGTTACGCACTGCCTTTCCTCGTACGGCGGGGATGGGTTATGGGTTTTGCAGAGCTCTGCTCTTGGCAGCTTTCACCAGACGTGGCTCAGTTGTGGCTACTATCTCCTCCTCGAGAAGCATCGTGCAACCACCTATGTTGTGAAAATCAGAGGCAAAAGGGAGGAGAGCTATTGCTGGCACATTTCTACTCAGCATCCCTGTTTCATCAGCTGAAGTTTGCTCATGAGAAGTTGAAAGTCAGAGCCTGAAGTTTGCNATGGGAGGGTGCAGTCAGATGGGGGTCAGGCTCTTCTCCCAGGCACCGAGTGCCAGGAGGACAGGGCAGGGCCTGAAGCTCTCAGGAGAGGGTTAGGTTGGATGTTAGGAGGCCCTTCCTCATGGGAAGAGTGCTCAGAGCCTGGACTGGACTGCCCAGGGCAGTGGGGGAGTCCCTGTGTCTGGAGGTGTTGAAGGACAGCCTGGCTGTGGTCCTGAGTGCCTTGGTGAGGCCACTGGTGTGCTGTTAGGTGCTGGGCTGGGCTGGAGGAGCTCAGAGGGCTTTGCCAGCCTGAATGATTCTGAGCTTCTGTGAAATTCATCTGCTGCCTGGTAAGTCTGTCAGAGCAGCTCTCCTGTCCTTGGTGCCACCAGCTGTCTCTGCTGCAGATCCCTGCATGGCAGGACACAGTCTCTGCAGTAGCTCAGTGCTGAGAAATCCTCCCAGATTTATTAGTATTTTGAGCATCTGAGTATCTGATGCCAGAGATGAGGAGATGGAGTGCTGAACCTCAAAGCAGAACAATTACAGTGCAATAAAAGGCTCTGATCAGCAGAGAAATCTCATGTCTTGATTATTTCCAAGCGAGATAAGGGAATATTCCTGTGGCTGCACAAAATCCAAACCAAGTCTGCTCTAAAATCTGTGCTCCCGGTGTCTCTGGTGAAGAAAATGTAATTTAGAACAGATTCAGAGAAGATCTATTAGATGCCTGGAACACGGAGCATCGAGGGGGACTTTCTGGGTGAGCACAAGCCCCAGAACAGAGCCCAGGGTGAGCTGATGCTGCTTATCCCAAGGCTGAAGTGTTCCTCAGGCAGTGGCCCCAAAGACTCTACAGCTGGACAGAGACTCCCCAGCTCTGCCTGCTGGCACAGGCTTTGCCTGTACCCATCTTTCTTCCCAGACAGACCAGGCACAGACGAGCACTTTGGGGAAAACTATCTCCTATTAGATCTGTCAGGAGACAACAGCAGAGCAGGGGCTGGCAGCACTGTGTCCTGTGGGTATCTCAGTTCCTGGGGCTCCACCCATGCACCATCCCTCATCCGATGCTGCTCCTTGGTGCTGATCTCTGGGCTCTGGCAGAGTCTGTCCCCATGCTCTTAGTGACCAGGGATGTACCTTGGCCATCCTCTGGCAGCATCCTGCAACCAGAGTGGGGCTGGGCATCATCTGTCTGCTGTGCTGCTGCAGCCTGCTCCCCAGAGACTGGAGCTTCAGGGCCCTCCATCTCCTCTTGCTCTACCAGGGTAACAGATTCTTCCTTGGGAAGAGTGAGAGGGTCATCCTCAGCAGCAACACAAGAGTCTTCTGCTGATGGAACCACAAGGCTCTGGTCTTCCACTGGAGGAGAAATGGGCTCTTTCACTGAAGGAAGAGCCCCAAGCTGCATCAGGGGAGGGTTAGATTGAACCTTAGGAAGAAGTTCTCCCCTGAGAGAGTGGCTGGGCACTGGAACAGACTGTCCAGGGAGGTATCCTATCTATGGAGGCGTTTAAAAACTGAGTAGCTAGAGCACTTGAGGCCATGGTCTAGAGGTTGGGGAGCTGTTGGGATGAGAGTTGGTCTTGGTGATCCTGGAGGTCCTTTCCAGCCAGGAGGATTCTATGATTTTATTATAGGAAAATCCCTCTGCTTGATTTTTGGAGACCCCACACCCTTCCCTAGCCAGACCCCCTGTCCTTCTGGAGGCCCAGGGTCACCTCACTGATGTCCTATCCCTCTAGCACAGCAGCCACATAATGCTTGGCTGCAGAGCTTACACAGAAATGCTTCTAGAAAACAAACACAGCAATTTACTCTCTCCTAACCCAGCGATGAAGTCTGGGCTGCAACACAGTGAAGGGGAATTTACCACTGATTTAATATGATTAGGATTTTTTTTCCCCATGAGTTTATGTCTGTCTTTTTTTATTATCTGAAGGGTCGGCGTGGAGTCCTGAGTCAGGAAAACAACTCCCTTCAATCCATCCTTATTCGCAGCAGAAGTCTCTGGTTTGACTTCAGAGGGATCCACGCATGTGCTTAGCATTAAGGCTCCGCTTACAGACTGTCCTGAATCAAGGGGCTGTAGTGTATTTTGAGAACTCATTTTTACTTTTTATTACAATAATAACTTCTACAGTGACATGAATTCCAACACGGAGCTCCAAGGAATAACATCCCCTTCCAAATGGTTTTCCCCTTTACGCTGTTATTAGGACACAGAGGAGGAGAGCAGTGGATTAGAAGACAAAGCCCTTTCCAGAAGGCATATTTTTCTCAACCTCTCTGCAGCAGTTCCTTTAGAGACAGAGATTAATTATATTACCCAGCCTGCTTCTGCAAATTGGAGTCCAACGGATCGTTAAAAGAGGATAGCAGGGACTGCTGCTAGGGTGTTGCTTGCGAAGAGCTCGACTCTTGGAGGTGCTGAGCTCCTGGAGCTTAGTTTGGCCTTTCTTTCTCTATTTCCCTTTCAGATTTCACACTGGCATTCCATAAAATGATGTGTTTGAGAGCCTGTCCTGCTGCAGCCCTGACAGTGTACTGCGTTTCTCTGAGAGCACAGCTACCAGTGTTACTGAGCCCGGGATTATCCCGAACACCCAGTCACAAGGGATATGGAGATGTCTAGTAATCAGAGAATCACAGAATCTTTAGGGATGGGAAGGGACCTGGAAAGATCATCCAGTCCAATCCTCCTGCCACAGCAGGATCACTCAGACCAAGTCACACAGGAACACAGCCAGGCGGGGCTGGAACTTCTGCAGAGAAGGAGACTCCACAACCCCCCTGGGCAGCCTGTGCCAGTGCTCTGGGACCCTCCCTGGGAAGAAGTAATGACCACCTAATCCCTGAACAGCAACATCAGACACAATCCCAGTCATCAATAGGAAAACCCCAGTTACTTAGTGCAGTAAAACTGAGGAAGGTGGAAGACAGCTCAGACTCCATCCCTCTGTGACTTCTCCAGCCGCTGGGGAGCTGGCTGTAGGATGGGTATATGGTAGTTCCCATATGTGTGCAGGAGGAGAAGGGAAGGACTAGTGATAGGAGCAGAGGAACTGGCGTCAGGCTGTGCCAGAGGAGGGTCAGATTGGATCTGAGGAAAAATTTCTTCCCAGAAAGAGTGGGGAGGCCTCGGCACAGGCTGCCCAGGGAGGGGATGGAGGCACCGTCCCTGGAGGGGTTCAACAGGTAGGCAGACAAGGGGTGTCAGGAGATGGGTTAATGGCTGGGAGTTGTAGGTTGGACTTGATGATCTTGAAGGTCTTTTCCAACCCTGATGACTCTATGACCACAGACCTCCTCTTGTATCTTGTAGACCCTGCACCCTGACATTCACATTACAACCGATTCCTTTTGTCTTAGACCAAATTTCCTTGATCCATGATGAAAACAGTCGATTTCTTTAAGAAGAAGCCAAGAGGAGAAGTCAAAGCTCTACTATGAGGCTGATGGTTTAGCTCAGAGGTACCAGTGCCCTGACAACCTGAGACACATCTCATCTGCAGGAAGGAGATGATAAGCTCTTACTCACACTCCTATCTCAGCGCCTTGTCTTCGGGGAAGAGGAACGATGACAAGATTTCCACTTAAAATTAAGCTGCAGAAGGCAAAACAAAAGTCAAACTCAGCTAATTTTATCTGTGGTTTAAAAAGGAATCAACAACGCAGAGAAAAGAAGCCAGTAAAACAACAACAAAAATAAAACACAATAGGAGAAGTGAGCAAGAGCTGCCAAATAAAATCCCTCCCTCCCTCCCTCCTCGTATTAGTCAGGAGAGAAAGCAACTTACAAAGGACACAGAGTAAAACAGATCCTCAAGTATAGTTAGAAAACAATGAGTCAAGATCCCTGCCTGAGCTCCTCAAACTACGCAGTGTTTTCTTGGGGAAACAGCACGATGCTGCAAAGCGGGACCAATGCCCCCAGGATCCGGAGACAGATGCGGATATGCAGAGGGTTTCGTATTTAATGCAGGCTGCAGAGGAGATGGAGTCACTGGAGCCGATCTGCTGTGTGGGTGTGCGGTTGGTTGTGTCATATCGGCAGCATTTGGAAACCCACCGTGACTCACCTCTGCACGTGGGGGCTCGGGGCGACCAGGAGGCTACCTAAGGGTAACCCTGAGGAGCAGGTGGTGACTCCTGGGGAGACAGATGGTGCCTTTGATGCTCAACTTTTCTTGTTTCCCTCAAAGTGGGGAGGGTTCTGGTTTGGGGAGAGCAAAGCTGTGATCCATGGAGCATCACCCAGCCCTCAGCATTGCTGAGCGTGGGAGAGGAGCAGGAGTGTTGCCTGGGGTCAGTGAGGAGGGGGCATGGCTGCATCCCAGGAACACTCCTGCCGATCGGTTTTGCATTGCAACACAGAGCTCTGGGTCATTTTTCACAGCCATGGTTTTGCAGGCAGGCAACCTTCCTCCCACACAGCGCTCCTGACAGGCCTTACGCACGCTGAGGGTATCGGGATCCCGTTACAACCATCCCTGTGCCGAGTGTCAGCCCACCACCACGGCAGGGCACGGCCGGGCGTTTTCCGGGTGGCTGCTTTCATCAGGGATGAGGGACAAAATTCCTTTGCAGTGCTCATTACCCCAGTCTGCATTTCATTTATTTCCATCTCAAAGACCCCTTTTCCTGAGAAAGCAGAGAGCTCGGTAGCCTTCTGCTCCTTGCTTTATGTGTTTTGGCATGTGCCCTGCTCCTTTTACAATGGAGGGGCGCTCGGTGCCTCTGCAGACGGAGCGTGTAGGTGCAACTTAAGCAAAACCTTTGATGTGTTGGGCTTAGAGGTCACCCCAGGAATGTCCGTGTTTGCCATCAGGAATACTGGCCAAGTCCCACTCACCTTCCCCCAAAATCCTGCCTTTGAAGTCAGGAGAAACACGCGGGCAGCAGAACATAAAGGTAGGATTCACACGATGACCTCTTCTCCTTTCATTCTTCTCTGTTTGTTGTTGTTTGGTTTGGGTTTATTTATTGTCTTATGGAAGCTTTTCCACCCTCTTTTCCTCTCCTTCCCTGAATTCGACACCAGCTTGGGTCAGAGAAAAAAAACTCCAGGGATCCAACACGCTTTGGAAAACTTCTCCAATGGAGCTCAAAGGGCTGGGAAATGAAACTCCTTGAGGAAAGTGTTGAAGACAAGCTGAGTTTATGCAACTGTGTGCTTCAGCTCGTGAGGCTGCCAGGCTTTGTTTCTCTGTGGATTAGGGGAAGGGGTCGATGTGACATTAGAGGAACACATCACACGCTGCAAGCCCATCCGCTGGGACTGGAAGGGTGGTTTCACAGGGATGAGGCAGTTAACCAGAGCCCTGGAGAGCTTTTTTATCAGAGGGGAGCTTGGTGTTTGTGCAGTTTGCTGGATTGATCAATCTGAGAGAAAAGCTTTGGATTTATCCAGGGGGCACAGCGTGGGCACTGCCTGGGCTTGGCTAGGCTAGACTACACCTTAGTACTGTCTACATGCATATCTAAATCTACAAGATATATATTTTGGAGACATATATACAGTATATATATTTCCCTGTACTGGGACTGGTGAGACCATCCCTCGAGGTCTGCCTCTGGGGGCAGGGCTGGGCTCCCCACTTCAAGAAACAGATCGAGGGGCTGGAGTGGGTCCAGAGGAGCATTGAGGCTGGGGAAGGGACTGGAGGGAAAGGCTGATGGGGAGGGGCTGAGAGAGCTG
>VZRI01014415.1:63641-91563 GCA_013397515.1 Upupa epops
GGAGGTTGCAGTCAGGTGAGGGTCTGTCTCTTCTCCCAGGCAACCACTGCCAGGACAAGAGGACAGGGTCTGAAGCTCCCAGGGGAGGGTTAGGTTGGCTGTTAGGAAGCCCTTTTTCACAGAAAGGGTGCTCAGAGCCTGGACTGGACTGCCCAGGGCAGTGGGGGAGTCCCTGTGCCTGGAGGTGTTGAAGGACAGCCTGGCTGTGGCCCTGAGTGCCCTGGTTTGGGTTTATTCTCTGTGCACTTTGGTGAGACCTGACCCTCTGCTGTGACAGAGAAAAGGAGGCAGGACTGGGCTTGTAAACTCTTGGTTTAGGGCTAATGAAGCCCTAAATTAAATTTATTAATAAATGATTAATATTCCTGGTGCTTAGAAAGGCTGTGGCTACCTACAGTGACAGCAGCTCATGAGTTTCCCTGGATGGTTCCATCCCCATCCTGCTGTTCCAGTTCCTCTACTGCTGGAAACCAGAGCAGGGAAAGGTTGCCTCTTCTTAGCATCTCTCACCTCACCCCAAGCTGCACTGTGGCACCATAACAGCATCTATCAGAATCCATCTAACATCCCTGGATCCTTTTGCACCCCCTACCACTACCCCAGATTCTCAAACACCCTGGCTGCCTGTTGGTTGAACCCCTCCAGGGATGCTGCCTCCACCCCCTCCCTGGGCAGCCTGTGCCAAGGCCTCTGCACTCTTTCTGGGAAGGAGTTTTTCCTCAGATCCAACCTGACCCTCCCCTGGCACCACCTGATTCCAGTTCCTCTGCTCCTGTCTCCTGTCTCTAGGGAGAAGAGGCCAATCCTTGCCTCACTGCAACCTCCCTGCAGGTAGTCTCAGAGAGCAGTGAAGTCTCCCCTCAGCCTCCTCTTCTCCAGGCTTTGGAGTTTCATCCTAAACCCTTCAACCAGTGAACTCCCAGCACAATTAACCCTTTGTTGGATGAACCACAGGACAAGAAGTGAAGGGACGAGGAAACGCTAAAGGTACCAGCTCCTCCATCCGACCTGCCCAGCCCTGCTGCATACTGGCCATCCTTGGTGGCTGGTAGCTACACAGACACACTGGTCCCCAGCAACTCACGTGTATGCAGGTGTTCTTGCATGGAGCTGCTTTACAGGAGGCAAAGGGAGGCCGGAGGAAGCCGCAGTCACGCGAGCCGCATGTGGTTTGAGGGGCAAGTGCCAACATCTTTCACTCTCACTGTGGCAGCGTGGCTCTGAGGGCAACCTGATCTGCCTTTAATCTGCCCTGACCACAGGACAAATGGTTTAAATAAAACCCTGCATGACTGAGTCACTGCCTTTCTGGCTTCTCTGTGACAGACGGAGGAGAGAGGGTTTACTCCGCCTGAGTAGCAGACTGAATGCGAGAGAAGCCTTTTTGTTATGTGATAACTAAGGAAAGAAGGGAGGCATCGGAGAGAAATCTGGGTGGGATGTTTGTGCCTGATGAAAGGAGAATCAAGGGAAGGGAAGCAACTGCTCTTCTTGGAACAGCAGGTGAAAGGTGAGACTCCTATTGCAGACAGGACCAGGGGTCTGCTTTAGGAAACAAGAGTGGTACCGTGGGGGAACAGAGCATCCGTCGGTGGGCAGAAAGTCACAGGGATGCAGCCTGGGTTGCTGGAATCTGCTAGAGCCAGTCGCTGCCCTAGGTTGAGCTGTGGTTTGCAATAAAACATGTGAGAGACTCTGCTCTGACTACTCACCATCAGTTACTACTTAGCCAGGACTTGTTGCCACCAAAAAGCCTCTTCTCAGAGCCCTGCAATTCATCTTGGTTGGGGAGCGGAGGTGCTCACCTCTCATCACTCTGAGCCTCGTGGGAACATGTGAATAGGATCTCAGCTGGAGCATCCTATTCAAGGATGAAATTTAAACCCCAGCAGTGTGGGTTTCTCACACCACAAGGCAGCGGTGCCCGTAGGATCTGCTCTGCCTTTTCTCTTCTCTTCTTTTTAAGGAGAAAACTTCTGGTTTTGATCAGCTTGAGGACAGGTAAGGTAATACCCTGGTGTCACTGAGAACAAAGTTCCCACTGATTTTTGAGGTGTAGAGTAGTTTTCCCATGGAGGAATAGCGTTGCAAGGAAGGATTTGCCATGCTGGACCGCAGCATCACTGCCCACGGACACCTGGCTCCATCCTTCTGCCAACAGCCTGCACCTCACAGCGATGATCTCCAAACCATCTCCTGTTCTTGCAGGTCTGGACATCCTTCCTGACTCCCTGCAAAAGCCATCACGGAGCAGAGCGTGAGATCTCATTGCCATTGCCTTCACACATGCTGTTGCATCATATTTTATAGTAGGGTCGCTTCTCCCTTGTGTTTCACCAAACCCCTGGTTCACTTTGTTGGGACCTGTTCCTAGTGCCTGTCACAGCAGATCCACTTTGAAGTGGGAGTTTTGGTGCTTTAACAGCGAGAAGGAGGATGTTCCCCTTTGATGTCGACGAGCTGTGAGCATTGCTGGCCCCCGCGGGAGCTGATTTCACGCACGGTCCCCTTTACACATCGGAAATGCATTGTGCTGGCTCTACAACCGTTACGAAACGCAGCCTTTGGTGGAAAAGAAGGAGACAAATGAGAAAGACACAGCACTTTCTCATTCCCTGAAAGACCTCAGAGCTCGAAAAATAATCAACCACCAGCGTGAACATGAGGGGATTAGTTCTCACCCTGCAGCGTTTTGGATTTGATGGTCTTAGAGGTCTTTCCCAGCCTCAATAATTCAGTGATTCTGTAATGGTTGCAGCTCTCTGGGTCAAGAAGCAGCTGCTCCACATGATCTTTGAGCTCACACAGGAGTGCAGTCCATCCTTCTCAGGCATAGGATACCCTTTGGGATAGTCCTTTTGCAGTGTTTTGGGGTGGTAAACAAGACCAAGTCAGTAAAGACCATGAGATCCCTATGTACTTCCCTTTATTGTCTTCGGATGATGTTTGTGAAGGTGAGTCAGTGTTTATCGATATAAAAATATAAGAAACAATGCGCCATCAGGGCCGTATATTTTCCCCATGTGTTCGTTGTGCCTTCACTCGCTGCAAAATCCACGTGATGGGGAATTAATGAGCAGACACCTGTCTTCTCAGCAAGAGCCTCTGTTTGCTTTTTAAATTTTAAACAGCTTCTGCAGAGGTAAAAATAAACCCCCCAACCTTCGCCCTCGCAGGTGGGAAGGGGAGATGTTTGTTGAGCAAAGGGTGTTGCACTGTCTGGATTCAGACAATTCAGGCTGATGTGAGGTCTCTTCTGATCCCTAAGGATTCTATGATTCTATGAAGAAGATGATCAAAAGATCATCCAGTCCAATCCCCCTGCCACAGCAGGATCACCCAGACCAAGTCACAGGAACACAGCCAGGAGGGGCTGGAACGTCTCCTGAGAAGGAGACTCCACAACCCCCTGGACAGCCCCTTCCAGTGCTCTGGGACCCTCCCTGGGAAGAAGGTCCTGCTGAGATTGATAGGGAACCTCCTCTGTTCCAGCTGGCACCCAGTGCCCCTTGTCCTAGCACTAGATGACCTTGAGAAGATCCTGGCTCCATCCTCCTGACACCCACCCCTCACATATTTAGGGACACAAATGAGGTCCCCCCTCAACTTCCTCTTCTCCCAGCTGAAGAGCCCCAGCTCCCTCAGCCTTTCCTCAGCAGGGAGCTGCTCTCCTTCCTTCATCATCTTCATTGCTCTACGCTGGACACCCTCCAGCAGCTCTGTGTCCTTCTGCAACTGAGGGGCCCAGAGCTGGACACACTACTCCAGATGCAGTCTCACCAGTGCAGAGTAGAGGGGGAGAAGAATCTCTCTCCATCTGCTAACCACCCCCCTCTTGATCCCCCCAGGATGCTGTTGGCCTCTTGGCCACCAGAGCACATTGCTGGCTCAGAGTCACCCTGCTGGCCACTAGCACCCCCAGGTCCCTTTCTCCTCCCCTGCTCTCCACCAGGTCTTCTGTGGCTTCTCTGCTTTGTGTCTGCTTAGCAGCAACCCAGGCGTGTGAATGGGTGATAGTCCTCTCCAAGAGCTGATACGAGGCGAGTACTAATGTCTCCTTAATCTGTGAGACAAGAAATGTCATATCAGGGTGCTAAATACAGTCAAGCTTGGCATTAAACACCAATCTGCTTTGCAGGGCTTATTCTTTCCATCTATTATTTATTCCCTCACTCATTATCCGCTCCAGTAGTCCGAGACTCTGAAATCTTGCAGCCAGAATCCTTATCTGAGAAAGCGTCTGCTGATAATAGAGGGCTCTCTCATCAGATGTGCTCAGAGCAACTGCCCTTTTCCCTGCTGATGCTCAGAGCTGCTGGAAGCACATCCCCTGGTTTGCTGGTTGCACTCAGCCAGCACACAGGGAAACGGGCTTTTGCAAAACAGGGCTGTGCAGAATTAGAAGCAGCAACAGCAGTGAACCCACAAATTGCTGTGGGATCAAGCAAAAGAGATGCTACCTTGTCTTTAGGTCTTTTATAATCCCTTTGGAGATGCCCTGTCAAGGTGAGATGGCTCCTGGAAGATGGTCCTGCCACCAAAACCAGGTGTTGAACAGGAGGAGAAGGGAAAACTCTCCTTTCTAAACCATAGACAATCATAGAACCATAGGATCATTAGGGATCGGAAGGGACCTGGAAATCTCATCCAGTCCAATCCCCCTGCCACAGCAGGATCACCCAGACCAAGTCACACAGGAACACAGCCAGGGGGGTCTGGAACATCTCCAGAGAAGGAGACTCCACAACCCCCCTGGGCAGCCTGGTCCAGTGCTCCGGGACCCTCCCTGGGAAGAAGGTCCTGCTGAGATTGATAGGGAACCTCCTCTGTTCCAGCTGGCACCCAGTGCCCCTTGTCCTATCCCCAGATGCCCTTGAGCAGAGCCTGGCTCCATCCTCCTGACACCCACCCCTCACATATTTAGAGTCATCAATGAGGTCCCCCCTCAGCCTCCTCTTCTCCAAGCTCAAGAGACCCAGCTCCCTCAGCCTTTCCTCAGGGAGAGGCTCCCAGGTCCCTTTCTCCTCCACTGCTCTCCAGCAGTTGAGTTGATGCTCACAGTGACCCCTTCTCAATCCTGACATTTGCGAACCAGCAGGAAAAGCAAACCCTGCCTGTGTCTTGCTTTCTCCCTACCTTCCACGTCTGGCAGGCAGACAGATCAACCAAGTTACTGGAGGTAATGTTTGAGGGAATTGCAAAGCTAAAAGGGGATGATAACACTCGATTGGAGCAATTTTACATCACACGTAACCTGGGAACATCGTCAGAGTATGAGCAGTGACTAACCCACGGGGGGAGAAAAGGCAGAGGGCTCTGATGCAGAATCTGCCAGCCTTTGGTAGACAGTGTCACAGTACTGATGAGGCTGGAAAAGACCTTCAGGATCACCCAGTCCAACCTAAAACCAACCAAGTAATCCTAAACATCTGCCATCTAGCTCATGCCGCTCAGCACTTCATCCAGCCCAACCCTGAACACCTCCAGGGATGGTGGCCCAACCATCTCCATGGACAGCCCGTCCCCAAACCGGATCACTCTGTCAGTGAAAAACCTTTTCCTAATGTCAAGCCTAAACCTCTCCTGATGGAGCCTAAGATTGTGACCCCTTGTCCTGTCTGCAGTGTCCAGGGAGAAAGGACCGACCCCCACCTGACTCCAACCCCCTTTCAGGTAGTTAGAGACAGTGATAAGGTCACCTCTGAGCCTCCTCTTCTCCAGGCTGAACAGCCCCAGCTCCATCAGCCTCTCCTCATAGGGCTGACCTTCCAGGTCCTTTACCATTCTAGTTGCCCTTCTCTGGACTCATTCCAGCCCCTTGACATCCTTCCTAAACTGAGGGTCCCAGGACTAAATACAACACTCCAGGTGCAGTCTAACCAGTGCCAAATACAGGGGAGGACAACCTCCCTGTCCCTGCTGGCCACTAGACGTAGGGTTCCAAAGACTCTGGGGGTGATCACACCACATCTCTGAGGGTTTGTTTTTTTGTGGAGCCACAGAGCCCGAGCAGAGGCAGCACAGAAAGCAAAAATCCCCCCTGCTACAAACAGATGGCTGTCACAGCCCTCCTCTCGCTCACGTGGAAGTGTTTGCATGGAAGGCATCCAACGGCATGACACATATCAGTAGTTTCTAGCCAAACAGGGATCCTCTCCAGGGACATGAAATTTGGGGGTGAACAATTTTTCGTCAGATTTCCATAGCAGATCTGGAGTTAGAGGCACTAAAAACAACTCGTGCCATCAGGAAGGCTTTGCTAGAGAATCTCTGAAACCCAGTTCCTGCTGCAGTGGAGTCCTGCAAAGGTCTGCAGCAGCTCTTGGGTCTTCTGCTGCTGGTCACTGTGGGTGGCTGGTGAGGAGAAAGCTGCTCCCAGCTCTATGGAAACCCAAGAGATATTTGGGTTCTTAGTACCTCGCAGGGATGAGGCTTCAGATGATGTCTACAGCCTTGATCTGAATGGAAAACAAGAGGGGTGATGAAGGGATCTCAGGAGAATCCCCGTGTGTGAGGGAATATTAAATCCCACCTGTTTCTTGGTGTACTTCTAGCAAATAAGACAGGTGCCTGGTGTTATCAGAGGCATGTTTTCCCCTCCTGGAGAGTTCACTTCAATTTCTCATGCACAAAGGTGCCCTGAGTGCAGAGATAACCACACGTTGAGCTGCTCGTGCAGGTGCTGTGGGAGCAGTGTGGATGTGGCAGGAGCACAGGGAGGCTCCTGCAGTTATGAAAGTCCTCTGGTAAGTCCAACCAGTGGCAACCTGGCCTCTGAACTAATGGGACATCCTAGAACAACCTGGTTTTACTAAGCTGTTGTTTGTTTTCTTTCCTTGTGTGAACACTCAGGGCTGCTTTTGTCTGCTGCTCTCAGTTCACAGAAGCACAGAATGACCGAGGCTGGAAAAGACCTCTAAGAGCATCCAGACCATGCTCTCACATCACCCCAGCAGCCACATCAGGGCACTAAGGGCCACAGCCAGGCTGTCCTTCAACACCTCCAGACACAGGGACTCCCCCACTGCCCTGGGCAGTCCAGTCCAGGCTCTGAGTACCCTTTTCATGAGGAAGGGCTTCCTAACATCCAACCTATCCCTTCCCTGGCTGCTTCCCTCTCATCCTGGTGCTGGGTGTCTGGGAGAGTGACCCCAACCTGTTCCAGATGTTATCTGCTCCAGCTGCTCCCTTCCCACCTGAGATCACAGCACTCTGGCTGTGGCCTCGTGGCTAGTTGCTATAGGTGTCCTAGTGTGATCTAAACCAGAACACTAGGTAACACTGCAGCAGCACAACTTCAGCTGGGGAGGACGTGGAAGCTTCTCATCCCAAACGAAACCAAGCTTGTTTTTGCAGAGTTACTCTTAGTTTTAAGGAAAAGCAGAAAATAGGGAAGGATAATCTCAAAACAGAATGTTCTTCAACTTTCCAACGAGCATCAGCTGCTTGATAACTACTAACCATGGGGACATCAAGGAACACACAGTGTCCCGGTTTTATAGCGACCACACCTTGCTGCGGAGGCAAAGGTGGTGCTGGATTGGCTACTGAATGGGAAAACCATGGGCTGTTTCATGGAGAGCTCACAAACAGGCATCTGCATTCATAAAATCAACTCTCTGCTTTGGAAAAGGAAGGAAAATAGCTGACAAAAATACCTTCAAGGTTGGGTGGGTTGGGTTTGGGTTGGTTTGGGGTTTTATTGGATCCCAGGAATAATCGAGATCTGTTGTTCTTTAAAGAATAATTCATAAATCAAGATGGTTGGACTGAAATCTGTCAGTTATTTCAGCATTTTCATAGATTTATAGAATAATAGAATAATTTTGGATCAGAAGGGACCCCGAAAGATCATCTAGTCAGCCCTGAGAGTGTATTGCATTACTCAGAGAGCTCAGCTACCAGTGTTACTAAGCCCGGGATTATCCCGAACAGAGATGACTGGTAATTCCCTTTGTGCTGATTGGTAATCATAGAATCATAGAATCCTTAGGGAATTGGAAGGGACCTGGAAAGATGATCCAGTCCAATCCCCCTGCCACAGCAGGATCACCCAAANCTCCAGAGCCCCAGCTCCCTCAGCCTTTCCTCATCAGGGAGCTGCTCTCCTTCCATCATCATCTTCGTTGCTCTATGCTGGACACCCTCCAGCATGCGATGCCTGAAATCTTCACCCAGCTTCTTAGTTTTCAGCTGTTTCAGGCTTTTCCCTGCCTTAACACCAGTGCTGAAGGGTAGAAGATCCACCTGCTGCAGTGAAAAACCTGACAGAAAGGGGTTTTGCTGAGATCTTTGTTAACAACTGGACTTTTTCCAGAGATTATTTTCTTATTTTAGTGTTTTAGTATCATATTATTTTATTGTTTTATTATGTTATTACTTTCTTTCTCATTTCTGATGTGTTCAACCTTCTGCTGCTACCCAGCTGGTCCCAGAGGATGCTCTGCATTTAGTCACCTCCTTTCTGATAGAGCCCTAACACTGAGGCAGATAATGAGCTCCGCTCAAGTTTGTGCTCTGGGTAACAAGAAGAGAAGCGAGGAAGTGACAGAGGCAATTAAAGCCAACAATTGCAGCTCCCAGTCTATTCTGATTTAAATCTCTCCGTTTTTGGAAGATCCAGGCTGTCCTCTCTGGGGTCTGATTTACAAAATTGCTTGACAATGTTTGAATTGTTTGGGAAATGAAGATGCTCAACGCTCCTCAAACCAGACCGAAACTGTCTCATCTCAGGCATAAAATTCCCTCTCCCTTGTTTACCCCCCTGCAGGAAGCAGTAATCTACTGTTTGTGTCATAAAGTATCTTTACCTTCTGCTTTCCCCCCCTTTTATATGATAAATATATAAAACAATGGAGGGGGAAGAAAAAGAGTCCCTGAAACAACATCTTCCTTGGTTATTAAAGCATCCGAGGGGGTTGCCATCTATTCCAGGCATCACTCACTGTGATGTGGGACCCTTGTGCAACGACTCAGCTATTGCTGAGTGGGTAGAACTCATTGCTGGACGGTGACAGCTGAATCAATCAGCTCAAAATAACTCTTCCCAAACACTTCTCCCTCATCATTCAGTCCCATCCCAGCAGTGCAGAGACTGATAGCAAAGCCCCTGCTACAGGGAGGCTGAACCAGAGGAGTCCAGTGCAGTGCTCAGAGCTCTGCCAAAGCAAATCCTAACTCTGGGCTGATCCAGAATAATGGGAGATGCGGGAACAGCTCCTTCCCCAGAGGACAGGAGGTGGCTTTGAGCAGATTGAGTAGTTAAATGGATGTAGGGTTGATGGATGAATCGGCATCACTCGCTGCAGCGAGGTGAGGGCATGATGCTGTCAGTGCAGGCTGCAGCGGAGCAGTTTGAGTCTGACTCTGCCAGAAAGATGAAGGAGGTTCATAAATTCCCCCAGAGTTATGGAAACAGATCCTTTCTGCAGAGGGACTGGGCAGCAGCAGCATCCCAGAGTAGCCCATTCGTGTCCCATAAAGAAAAGGATCGCCGTGAGGAGTGCTGTGAGTTCCCACGACGCGGGTCCCCACTCGAGAGGACGGAGCTGTGCGAGTGGGAGCGTTTCTTATGGAAATAACTGGGACAGCTGAAAGTACAGTTTCACTGGAAGGCTTCCAGTCAAGATGTTTGAGGCAAGAGCTCGCTGTTGCCAGTATGGGAGAAATCTAAGATCCAGAGCTGATTGCATTTCCAAGAAACAAAACAGGGAAACTTGGACACCGCCGCAGCGTAGGTGCACTGGAGTTCATCCCGCGCAGCCCCACCACTGGCCTTGTTTATGGCCTCTAGGTGCTCCAGATCGGTGCCCAAGTGCCAGGTGGAAATCAGACACCTTGAGAAAACAGGATTTGGGTTGTGTTCTTCAGAGCTGAGAGGTTGAACGGGGGGGATCTGGGATCCGTTTTGCCCTCCTCGTGCTCCCATTGCTCTTATTGAGTCCTGAAGGAAAGGGCAAGGAGGCTGCTGCAGAGTAAATGAGGCCCTTAATTTGCCATAAAAAGAAGACGCCTGGCTGTTAAGGTTTTATCGGATTACAATAAAGGCTCTTTGCACTCAGGAGACTGTGGTTTGATTCCCGGCACTGCTGGCAGGGCTGGAAATCATAACCACAGATTATAGCAATAAGCTTCCAAATGTCCATACTGCAGCCAAGGGTGCTGCTCCCCAGTGCAGATGCTGCCCCTGCACCAGCCTGATGCCAGCATGGTTTGCAAGGTCCTTCTGAGGCAAGACCTTCAGCCAGGCTCTAGGGAGCATCACTAGTCAAGGAGGACTCACAGGAGGCTAGGGATGGGTGACACCCCCAGAGAACTCCTAGTCCTGTGGCTCCAGGCAGGGTCACCAGAGCAGGATGCTCAGGGCATGTCCAGTAGGGTTTCTGAGTATCTCAAAGGATGAAGATCCCAAGCATCTCCAAGTGAGTCGTTTAGCCCTTAAAATAATGAGCTGCAGGAAGCCAAGAGTAAAGGGATTACACTTAGTCCCCTTGAAAGGTTTACACACAGTTTATTAGGGTTGGAAGGGGCCATCCAAGGCCATCAGGTCCAACCTTGGAGCTCAAGTAGGATACAGAGTACTGAAAACTGTAACCACCTAAAAGTCTAAATCAACTACCCAAAAACTCATCCAGATGGGTCTG
This sequence comes from Upupa epops, assembly GCA_013397515.1. Classification (NCBI taxonomy): domain Eukaryota; kingdom Metazoa; phylum Chordata; class Aves; order Bucerotiformes; family Upupidae; genus Upupa; species Upupa epops. The sequence goes on from VZRI01014415.1 coordinate 74,285, forward strand.
AAACCTCTCCAGAGCAGGGGACTCCACAACCTCCCTGGCCAACCTGTCCCTATGTCAGATAACCCTTACTGTGTAGAAGTTCCTCCTCATATTGAGGTGAAACACCCTGTGTTCTAGCTCACATCCATCACCCCTGTCTGATGCAATTGAAAAGAGAGTCTTCCCTTTCTCTGGACACCCAGCCCTCATGGATTTATAGAAAGAAATTACCCCCCCCCGTAGCCTTCTCTTATCCAAACTATGAGGTCCTGAGTTCCTCATTCTCTCTTTATAAGGCAGGTGATCCAGATCCCAAATCATCCTCTTAGCTCTGTGCTTCTGTGTTGAACTCTCACAATTAATTCTCTCTCTCTCTTGAACTGGGGAGACCAGAACTGGACACAGGACCCCAAGTGTAGCCTCACTAAAGCAGAATAAAGAGGTGAAAGAACCTCCCCTTGATCTGCTAGCTACACTCCTCTTGAGTTGTTCTAACTGCCATGGCCTCTCTGGTTGGATGAACAGCTTTTGGAGAGAAAGGATCTGCATCTCAGGAGCCAAAAAACAGCAGGCTGATCTACCACATCCCTCGTGGGATGCAGACCAGTCCATAAACTCTCTCTATTCCTTCATCCTTTGGCTTTGCTGCTTATACACCTGGAGGAATCTGCTAGGGAAGCAGAGAGCATCCTGGATGAGATTCCCACTTGCCAGTCTCCCTCAGTTTATCCCTCATAAAAGCAGCACGTGGTGTGGTTACTCCAAGCTGCATGCAGAACACTTGAGGTCGTGGTCTAGGGGTTGGGGAGCTGTTGGGATGAGGGCTGGACTTGATGATCCTGGAGGTCCTTTCCAGCCAGGAGGATTCTATGACTCTGTTCTGTACTCCAGCAAACGTACGTGTGCTGCTTCCTCCTGCAGGATTCACAGAGATACTGTGGCCGGTCCCTTTCTACAGCATCATTCCAGGCAGCGCTTGGGTCCTTCATTACAAAGCAGAGACTGTGCAAAGCTCCAAAGTCAAATTTTCCACAGGAAGACTCCAGAAAAAAAATGTTTTCAGTAGATAAACCCAATTATTTTCATGATAGCTTTCTAACTTTTCTTTCTCTAATACAATATATTTAATCTAGGGAAATATTAGTGAGAATATACAACACAACCCCCAAAAAATCCAAAACAAAAGCCGTTTCGAAACGGAAACTCTAAACATTTTGTTCCAAAATAGTCAAAACAGAATATTTTGACATTGTCAGAATTTTTTCCTTCAGGTTCTCTTCCAAAACAAAATTCCTGAGTTTTAAAAAAAAACAAACCCAAACCCAACACATTTGGAATCATAGAATCCTTAGGGATGGGAAGGGACCTGGAAAGATCATCCAGTCCAATCCCCCTGCCACAGCAGCATCACCCAGACCAAGTCACACAGGAACACAGCCAGGCAGGGCTGGAACGTCTGCAGAGAAGGAGACTCCACAACCCCCCTGGGCAGCCTGGTCCAGTGCTCCATAAGCGATTCTGTTTGACTTCCACTTGAGCCCCTCAAAACCCAACAGGACAGGGGCTCTGCAGTCAGCACTTCTCTACACCAAGAGGCACCATGTACAGGACACATCACTGCGTGTTTTGATTTGAGAGATGCTTGCGTGGCGTTGTCTGTAGATAAAGGCAATAGCAAGGAATCAGATCAGAAACCCTGTCTGTAACTGATAATGAACTTTCTTCTGAGCTTTAATTAGGCTACTGCTACAGCAGGACAACAGATTCATAGAATCACAGAGTTATTGAAAGGGGCTGCCCAGGGGGGTTGTGGAGTCTCCTTCGCTGGAGCCGTTCCAGCCCTGCCTGGCTGTGTTCCTGTGCCACTGGGTCTGGGTGATCCTGCTGTGGCAGGGGCATTGGCCTGGATGATCTTTCCAGGTCCCTTCTGATCCCTAAGGATTCTATGGTTCTATGAAAACTCTCTGGGTTTAATTTTACCTCTTTTAAAATATATCCCCCCCACACTGGTCACTTTCTCCATCCACAAGACATCATCTAGTCTCCCCCAAAGAGACCCCTAAAAGGACTTGCAAGATCTGCAGATCTCTTCCAGGGAAGGCTCCCTAAGCTGCCTTCTATTACTGCACACACCAGGGTTCAAAAAGGAGCTTGGCCAGAGGCAGGCTGACGGTACTGCAAAGAAACCGAGTCCACCCAAGGAGTGGCAGCCTGTAAGCAAAACAATATCGATGTCTCTTCCCCTGTCTGAGGTTTCTTTTGTCTGCAGAGCGGGTTTTTGTCTGCTGGTTACGTCAAAGCGAAATTCTCTCACAAAATGATGACTGGAAAATATATTGGATTTCCTACCTAGTCATTAAGGAACTGGAGCTTGATGGAACGTAGTCTGTACTGCACGGAGGCTGCAGAAGATTAGGGAGACAAAGGTGATATTTCCTTTGGTTTTGATTCCAGAGCTGGAGGCAGAGGCAGTTTGATGCCTCACGAGTAAATCCTTGGAGTTCCTAAAGCATCCCCACACTTGCATGTACCACTGCATCTTCAGCGCAGCTGGTAGCACCTACACCTTGGTCAAACACTCAACAGGCTCCCCTTGCGATGTGCCAGAGGAGGGGTGGTAACTGTGGTCGTATCATAGAATCATGGAATTAGGGATGGGAAGGGACCTGGAAAGATCATCCAGTCCAGTCCCCCTGCCACAGCAGGATCACCCAGACCAAGTGGCACAGGAACACAGCCAGGCGGGGCTGGAACATCTCCAGAAAAGGAGATTCCACAACCCCCCTGGGCAGCCCCTTCCAGTGCTCCGGGACCCTCCCTGGGAAGAAGGTCCTGCTGATACTGATAGGGAACGTCCTCTGTTCCAGCTGGCACCCAGTGCCCCTTGTCCTAGCACCAGATGACACTGAGAACCAAACCACTCTGAAAGCCCAAATGCTGGCACAGGGAGCATCCACCTGGAGCTCTGGGGTCCTGCACTGGGGTGGATTTTGTGTCCTGAAATGCTTTTCTGGGCATATTTTGAATAGGATCTCCTTGTTCTTGTTCCTTCTATTTCACAGAGTCCCAGAATGATTGAGGCTGGCAAAGCTCTCTGAGCAAACCCAGCCCAGCCCAGCACCTAACAGCACCCCATCAGCCAAAACAGGGTACTAAGGGCCAGGCTGTCCTTCAACACCTCCAGACACAGGGACTCCCCCCACTGCCCTGGGCAGTCCAGTCCAGGCTCTGAGCACCCTTTCCCTGAGGAAGGGCTTCCTAACATCCAGCCTAACCCTCCCCTGGCAGCTTCAGCCTTGCCCTCTCCTCCTGGTGCTGGTTGCCTGGTAGAAGAGCCTGACCCCCTACCTGCCTACAACCTGCCTTCAGGCAGTTGTAGAGAGGCAGGAGGTCCCCCCCTGAGTCTCCTCCAGGCTAAACACCCCCAGTCCATGCTGACCCACATTTACATTCCCATTTCTAGTGCATCCTCCTGCATTTAGTGGCCATTTCCTTCTGTCTACCTCCAGTAAAGCAGGACTTCGCCATCACTTGCTCTGGGCTCCTCAAAGCAGACTTTAGGCTTCTTGGAAAACATTTAGTTTTCCAGGGAGATGTTTTTCCAGCACCGATGTGTTTTAATAAAATCCAATCGAGTGTAGATATGTCAGGGAAGATTTAATGCTGCGAGCAGTGGAGAGCTTTGGAGATTCAATTATCCTTGGGTGAGAAAGACATGAATGTTCCTGAATGAAGACTTTCTTTAAAAAAAACATCAGCTTTATCCTGCCAAAGTGGAAATCAGGTGAATAAATAATAGATTGTAGCTAGAAGAGAGACTGTACATGTGTTCTGCACCAGAGGGACCATCCTGTCTAACAGACAATGGTGTTGGGAGATCTATGAAACAGGGGGTTTCTTGCTCAAGCATCAGCAAAAGCAGATGTTCAGCCTGTCAGCCAGTGGAGCTGACACCGTGGCTGTGAGCAGCTGGCTCTTCAAACCAACAGGGTTTCTTCTGGTGTGATGTTTGTAACAGGAACATCGTGACTCAAGCTGGTAGGTTTGGGGTGGTGGGGTGATCCCATCGCTGCTCTCTTCACGGGGCTTTCCAGAGTGGAGGGCTGCACTTGCAAACTCCTGCTGTAAGTGGATGGGTTAATAGGGTTAATAAACAGAGTTAATCAGCAAGCATACTGCTAGCTCCGTGTACCCTGGGTGAGCCTCAGCCCAGGACAGGATGGCACTTTGCCTTGCTCATTTGTTCCTACATTTGCCCCTGATCATGGGAATTTGGGCACAGACTTGGGCTTTGTGGCAAATTCATGCCCTAGGTCAGGGGTTTTGAGAGCGTTCTTGATGACAGCCTGTGTATCCATCAGCCTGGTGTCAGCTTTGCCTCTGTGAAAAAGACATTAAAGCGGAAAAACAGTTTGCAAATCTCTGCTTCACACTCTTCTCTGGCAACTACCGAGGGGATGAGGCTCAAAAAAATGAGAGAGAACCCTTCCCTTTCACCCCTGCTTGAGAATCTCTCATCCCCAGGGCAGGGAAATGTGTGGAAAAGGGATGTTCCAAAGGTTTATCCCCTGCGTGCCAGTGGCTCAGGATAAGTGAGTGCTAAGAGAACAGCACAGCGTGCTTTGCCCACTACATCCTTGCATGATGTGCTCTGCAGACATCACACCTTAGCAAACCACAGCCTGCACCCACATCTGGTGAAAATGAATTCAGGAACCCTCCAAAGATGAGGGGTTCTCTTGCTCTTGAGTCTGGCAGATGAAACCAGGGCAACTTGGTTTTCAAGAGGAGGAAGAGTGTTAAGAAAGGAGCGTAAAGGCTCCTGAGGAGGGAGAAACCTTAATGAAAGCTCAGAACGACATCAGCCTGTCTGCTCCTCCTCCCTTGTAGGTCTCTATAGATAGATGACTCGTAGATGTCTAAGGAGAGATGGAAGTGCTTTGTACCCTGTAAAACCAGCACTACCCTTTGCCTCTGTGTGGCTACGTCTGGAAAAGGGAGGTCTCCTCTCCTCAAGTGTTGAGTGACGTCTCCAACCTGTTTCTTTCCATTCCACCTGGAAAATGTCCACTCAGATTTCAAGGGAGAGGAGCCATAAAGCATTTCCTCATCAAACTGGGCATTATCTCTTTAGCAGGCAGCTCTCTCTCCCTCTGTACTGTATTTTTCCGTCGTGTTGAATCAAACTTTATCTTCAGCTCTCCTTCCCCATTCTAATAATAACGAGGTGCCGTTCACAGTGGGGCTTCACGAGTGATTCATTTCCTCAACGCTGTTGATTGGGGCTTTACAGGACTTCAAAGGGAGGCAGCAATTTGGCTTTTTAACACATTAGCGATAACGTTTGCTTTGGGATGAACTCATTATGGGCTTTAGGAGCAGGACCTGATTAGTTGCAGACAGACAGTGCTACTCTTCTGCCGATAGGAATGAAGAGATGAGGCCAAGTAATAGATTGAGTAAGAACTCATTAACTGTCGAGGCAGAACAATAGGCTCTTCCAGCCTTTAACTGCTCAGATTGGGTCGGATCTTTCAATCTGAGCATCCTCCAGCCACGAGAGACTAAACCAACAATGAACTGAATGCAGGGAGCGTGTGGGGGGAAAAGCCAGGCAATTATGTCACTTTGGTGCAAAACTTAATGGAATTCATACAGTCAGAGGAAGATAACGGTCTGGGGAGTAAATTAGGTCCCTGGGATTCTGATGGAAGGAAAGAAGAACAAAATGACAGTTGGCAGTGATTTTATGAGGAGCCCTAAATACAACGGAACCTGGGAGATGCAAACAGCATGAACCTCAGGAGAGAGTCTGTCTATCAGCTTTGGACCTACCTGCAGATGCTCAGCTCCTCTGAGAGCACCTAGATGTAGACTTAGGTGCATGTCTATGGTTATATTCAGCTTGTTTTAATGTAGCTTGGACTGCTTCACATGCCTGACAGCCTGGGTTTCTTTCTACTGCACCCCACAAACACAGCCATCCTGCCTGCAGTAGGCAGCTCTTCCTCTGGGTTTTACATCATCATCTTTATCTCATTACTCCGGGATGGTCACCCATCATTGTTTATAGGGCTCTGTCTTCAAAAGATGAAAGGAGAAGGGTGTGGGAATCAAGAGAAAGATAGGGGAAGAAATCTTGCTTTCTCTTAGAAGAAAAAAAAACAAAGCAAGTGATTCCTTGCTCTGGGTTCTATTATTCAGGCAGCAAGCTTTGGGGTTCGAACGCGTGAGTCAGCTGAGAATGCACAGAGAGGAAAATAAAGATGTCTCTGCTGTCAAGGGGAAAGAAACACTCACCACCTCGTTTGTCTCCCCCTACCCCTGACGTGGCTTATGAAGGAGGGTGAATAGGGTCAAATGAGCAGGGTGCAGGCGAAGGGAGGATGGTGTGAGCAGAGTTTTGTGCTGTTACTTACACCCTGGAGTTGCAGATGATGTGAATGCGTGGCAGTGGCAGCCATGGTCCTGTGGGAGTCAGACTCTTCTCCCAGGCAGCCAGAGCCAGGATGCGAGGGCAGGACCTGAAGCTGCCAGGGGAGGGTTAGGTTGGATGTTAGGAAGCCCTTCCTCAGGGAAAGGGTGCTCAGGACTGCCCAGGGCAGTGGGAGAGTCCCCGTGTCTGGAGGTGTTGAAGGACAGCCTGGCTGTGGCCCTTAGTGCCCTGGTTTGGCTGATGGGGTGCTGTTAGGTCCTGGGCTGTGCTAGTTGAGCTCTTAGGGCTTTTCCAGCCTCAATAATTCTGTGATTGTATGATCTCCAAGGATCAGACACACAGTGTAAGCTTCTGCACAGNAACTTACACAGCTTCTTACACAAGCTTACACAGTGTAAGCTTCTGCACAGCTGAAGTACCCATTTTTTTATCTTCCTGGAGCTTTTTCCTGGTGGAACTCTCCAAATCTCTCTCCTGTCAAACACAATAAGACCTATTAACATTTGTATCAGTGCAGAGTTTCAGGATTCTATTCAATGGAACATCACACCTGAGCTCCCCACATTCTCACCTGAATGCCACCAGGGCAGAAGTCCATTAGCCCAGGCTGCCTTGCACCCCAACCACCTCAGTTTGACATCTGTGGTACCACCCTGGGCAAACTAACCAGGCAGTGCATCACAGCAGCATTGAGACCCGAGGAGAGATCAATTTTAATCAATTAAATCATCGTGTTGACTGCACTGAGTTTCCAAAGCTTTTTACATTCCTGCCTGAGCTTGATCTTCTTCTTTTTCCTCTATCTTCCCCTTTTTCCCCCTCTGCAGTTAATAAGAAACTTTAAATGATTTATTCTTTTAAAAATAACTCAGCTGAGGCCACTCCAGCACACGGAGGGTGGAGGAGACACCAGTGCTCTTGCACCTCATGCAATTTCACTCTGTATTTGCATGCATTTAGTGGCTTCTCCACTCAGGGAGGATAAGATGCAGCTGAGGATGATCTGCACAGACCTCCAGAGCTGCCTCATCCCTGGAGGCAGCTGCAGAGTGGTCTCCTTGATAAGGAATTAAAGTCACAGCTGAATCTGAGTGTCAAGAGCCTTTATGCCAGGGACACTCTTGCAGTGGAGGAAGTAGAGGGGTGGTTTTGACCGAGTGGATCCTTGGACTGGGCTGTCTAGAGAGGTGGTGGAGGCCTCATCCCTGGAGCCATTCTAGGTCAGGTTGGATGGGGCTCTGGGTGAGCAGGTGTGGTGAGTGGTGGCCCAGTTGCTGTAGGGGGGTTTGAACTAGATGGCCTTTGGAGGTCCCTTCCAACCCTATGATTCTATGACACCACCCTTCCTCCTAGGGTTGAAGACAACCAGAGGTGATGATGCTCCACGAGGCAGTGGCACATCCCTGCTCCCCACAGCCTCAGCTGCAGGTTCCACTCCCAGACCAGTGAAAAGGGGAGAGTTTTGGGGGGTTGTTTCTTGCAGGTGAATTCTTTAGCCATCTGTGGAGAGTTTTCCCCTCATGGCCAGGAACACAAAGCCCAGGGGCTGGTGGGGCTGGGAATTTTAACTCCCTGCTTCCTCCCCCAGGCTGAACAAAGCCCTGGATTGAGAGATCAGCTCTGGATTTTGTGAGAAGAGAGAGCCTGGGACTCGTGTGCATGTGTGTGTATTTTTCTTTTCTTTCCATCATACTAATGAAATTTGCAGACACGGAGAGGAAACTGAGAGTTATTTATAGGAGTGAGAGGAATGTGAGGCCTAATTGTGCTTAGTCTATTGCTAAGTATGTAATCTGTTTGCTATTAAACTTTACAGTCCTGCAGCAGTGCACATAGGTTCTGCTGTGGGGGTTTCTCTTTCAAGTGGAATAGGAAGATGTTGAGGTGCTCGAGAGCTTTGAGAGCAAGTGGCCTTTTAAATGAGGTAGGAGCATGTTTAGGGTTAATTAGGATGAGCAATTCAAGGCTTCTTTTCACAGCCTGAAGGTCTAGAGGCTTGTCCATAGAATGGGTTAGGTTGGAAGGGATCTTGTAGATCACCTAGTTCCAACCCACTGCCATGTGGGATGCACTGAGGTTACCTGGAGCTGCTGGCTGGTTCCACACAGGGTGGTGGGTTCTGGGGCACAGAATAAGGACTTGGAGCAGTCAGGTTGTCCTATCCTTCTGTCTGGACCTTGCTGACCTCTTCTACCTCTCAGAGCCCAGCAGACACATCTTCTTCTTAGGTATGAGAGAGGCTGAAGTGTTCTGTGGAAACCCAATAGCAGTGAAGCCTTGCGCCTCTGCAGCCCTTTCCACCTGCTTGAGGAGCAAGGCTGCTGCCTGCAGGCTCTTCACTGTGTGTCCTTCACTCCTTCCCAACAAGCTGGGGCAGTGGGAGCAGGATGATGGGTGCTGGGGGCTCCTCTGTAGGCAGCTACAGAGGGAGGACAGCAGCTCTGCACAGCCCAGCCTGAGCTGGGGGGGTTACTGTGGGGTCCTGCTGAGCTCAGCATCACTCCTCATGGAAAACGAGGAGCTGTCAGACATTGCAACCCGATACAGCTGCTAATATCTACCAGGCAAGAGTGGAGCATTCAGACAGCTCTGGAGTTTGCTGCTTTTTATGGCTTATCACTGTCCACTCGTGCTGGAATATTCCATTCCTCTAACTGCAGAGAGCCTCTGAAGCACCCTGTTACCACCCCTGGGTCTGGGTTTCTCCCTTTTTCAGAGAAACACTTTTCCTGGGATGTTTTGCAGAGTGCCAGTGACTCACTCCTGTCTCTTCTCTGCCCTGGGATAACAACACTAAAAGGAAAAATAAATGATATTTACTCCTAGAGTCCAAAATTACCTCTGCCACCGCGAGCGAAATTTAGACGGCCAGGAATAGAGCGATTATGGCGTGCACTGCGATTCAGAGAGAGCTCCTCTGGGGTTACAGCTGAAACCAGAGGTGGACTAGCTCCACCTGGGCTGACTGCCCTGGCATGGGATGCAAAGCTGCTAGAAAGCAGCGTGATGCTCATGGCAGTGCTCACGGATCAGTCTGCTCCCTCCACGAGGGATTAAGGGTCTGAGATAAGCAGTGGCAGCAAACTGAAGGCTCGAGAGCTACAAGGCAGTGCTCTGCTCATCGCTTTGGCTGCCAGGGGGCAATATCCCCTGCCATGTTCCTCGCAAGCAAATATAAAAGAAGAATTACAAGACTCAAGCTATACAGTGGCAGCTGGCATTTAGGGCTGGATCAGTGAGAGCTGCCCGTTGTGCATCTCCCTGGGAATTATCTTGCTCTTTTCCAGCTTGCTGCTGCTTCCCAAATCAGTGAGAGAATGAGGATCTATCCTGGCTTCCATGTGTCTGCCAGACCACCAGGGAAACACTGATTCAGCCTGTGACACCTGCTGTATTTGTAGGTAAGCAGGAGGCGATGCCAGGCAGGTTATCTGTGGCACCGTGCTCGAGCCCTCCTCCACTGCAAATGGGATGTGGGATGCCAGGTGGCCACTAGCCAGCTGTTTGGCCACTGACCAACTGGCTGATACTCGTTTCTTCCATACTTTTCTCCTAGAGCTGCTGGGAGGGGGATGTTTTACAGCAGCAATTGGTTTATTCCTGGGGTAAACAGTAGGAATCGGAGGGTAATCACAGTGAGAATTTTGCTGCTTGTTCTGGTGTGAATAACCCGCTGGATGCCAACTGGGTGTTAGCCCTCGAATCCCTAAGGCCAACGGGCAGCTGGTCTGCATTTGTCCCTCTTAGGAACTGTAGATGTACGTTGGAATGTGTGGAAAGAGGATCCCATCGGCCCATCCATCACTGAGGCAGGATGCAGCAGCAGCGAGGGACTGCTTGAGGTAGGGGCATGGGGCAGCACTGTCATCGTGGATGAAGGCTTTTCTGGAGGTGCCTGATGGCCCAACCCTCCTGCTTTCATCTCTTTTTCCATCCTGAGTAATGAGCATCTATTCTCCTGGGCCCTCCCATGTATTGGTTGATAAACCAACACTGCACAGTGCTCTTTTATCACCTGTTTTCATAGAATCCTTAGGGATCAGAAGGGACCTCATCCACATCCAGGCAGGACTGGAACATCTCCAGAGAAGGAGACTCCACAACCCCCCTGGGCAGCCTGTGCCAGTGCTCCGGGACCCTCCCTGGGAAGAAGGTCCTGCTGAGATTGATAGGGAACCTCCTCTGTTCCAGCTGGCACCCAGTGCCCCTTGTCCTGTCACCAGATGCCCTTGAGAAGAGCCTGGCTCCATCCTCCTGGCAGACCTCTTTCATCTCTCCTTAAGCTTCTGCAATGGGACCTATAAATCAGCACAGGCTTTTGTCTGAGCTGAGGCTGCTTGCTGGCCCAGGGTCCCCACTGTGTTCCCAGAGTAACTCTCTTAAAATGATTTAACTAGCTGAGCTTTGCTCTGTTCAGTGCTGCCACCACACAAACGAGGAGGACACTTCTACCTCTGCAGACCTGCAGGGCCTGAAGCTGCCAGAGGAGGGTTAGGTTGGGTGAGCCCTTGGAAAGGGTGCTCAGAGCCTGGACTGGACTGCCCAGGGCAGTGGGGGAGTCCCTGTGTCTGGAGGTGTTGAAGGACAGCCTGGCTGTGCCCCTGAGTGCCCTGGTCTGGCTGCTGGGCTGGGTGAGCTCAGAGGTCATTTCCAGCCTCAGTAAGTCTGTGGCTGTGTGAATGCCCTGTCACACCATGATGCGAGGAACGAGGTAGGAAACTGTTCTGACTAACCAACACTTGTCTTGAGCAGCTCAGTTCTAAGATGATTTGCTATGAAGCAGATTATACGCAGCAGAGTTTGGGATAAATCTCCACCAAGTCCTTTGGCTGGAGCATCCTTGAACTCAAGATAAAGACATCTCTATCCTGTGGGTCTGTTCTGTCAGCTGAATGCAGCTTTGTGAAATTTATTGGGTTTGTAGAAACCAGGATGAATTATTTTAGGAGTTCAGACGTCTCTGGCTGCCTCGATTTCCTCCCTTGAAGTTACCAGTTCCCCCCCAAAAAAAGGTTTAGAAAAACAAATAATCAAGAACTTTCTTGATCTCCTTGGTTTCAATTTCCAACAAACAAACAAACAAGTAAACAGCCTCCATCTGGGAAAAAAACATCAAGGAAAGAAAATAGAAGGGGTGGGGGGAGAAAGTTTCTGTCGCGGGTATTAACCTTCACTCTTCGCGATGGGTTTGTCCTTCAGAAACGAGCAGCTGTCTAAATCGTTAGGGGGTTGCTAAGGATTAAGAGCAGCCAAAACATGGCCCCTTACTGTCTTGAATTTCCTCTGTGAAAGAAATGTAAGTTAAGCCGCTCTGACTGCGGACGCAGCCAGGGTAACGTAGAACCTGTGTTTGATACGGGCGGATCGCATCTCTGCTCGCACTGGTTTGATGCTTGCGTGTGAACACATGATACGGCACAACGTTAGGGGACTACTTGGAGTCATGAGGAAGAGCTCAGAGTCCTTGTGCTTCAACAAACAGCCGGGGTGGGCTGGTCCTGACAAGCTCTCATGCCTTTGGTGATGTTTCTCTGTCCTAGATGGATCCTAGATGGATTTTTATGAGTTTTTCTTGTTAGCATCAGCCCTAGATCATGGAATCACCACCCCAAGGTGCTCTCAGTGTTGCCTCTGTAAGAGTCATGTAACAGATCTGAATGAAAAAGGGAGCAAGATTTACCCCTACAGAGAGCTGTTTGTATGCCTTGAGTCCCTCCAGTGCTTCCAGGCAATGCGTGTGGGTCTTAGATGGTTTTATTGCACCAAAGTGGAAGGTGCTGGAGGGGGACAAAGGCTACAAGGAACAACTTGGAGGGGAAGTGCGATGTAGGGAGGTACTGTAATTGCCATGTAGGAACACTCCTCTTGTCAATCAGTCAGATGGTGTTTGTCTTGGATTGGTAATGCAAGCACAGCGCTGGGATTGAGGAGTGACTGACTAGTCACACCACAGAGCATCTACCTCCTCATGCAGACCTGCCAGTGAGGTGAGCACCAGCAAAACCTCACCCAGGGTATAAAATCAACCCTGTTCCTTCCACGGCAACTGAAAGTGCTGGAATGGCAAGTGAGTTCACCTTACCTTGAGAATGCACATTCTGTGCCAAGAAGGTTCCACTGAAACAGCAATAACAACAACAAAACCCAGCAGAGCCAGCCTGAAACAGAGCTCAGGGCAGTGCAGCTGGGACGGTGCTTTGCTGCCCCTTGAGAAGAGCTTCACTGCACTCCTCCTGTTGCTTTGGGTCCTGCTGGGTGAGGATGTTCAGTTTCCTCGTGTTCCTCTGTCTGTGGTGGCTGTCAGCTCTTCATATTCACAGCAGGTTGGTGATCTAGAAAGCAAACAAGTACTTTCCTTGGTGAGAGCCAAAGGAACAGCACAAATAGAATCCTTTGTTCCAAATGAGTTACCTGAATTATAATCAAGCTTTCTGTGAGGAAGAAACCATGAATCACTTGGTGGAATCAGCTGAAATTCAAGATCAGTTTCTCATGGTACTGCTGAGGAATTTCAGCTATTCCCATTGGGAAAAGAGCTATTCCTTTAAGCATCCCAAGGTTAGTTTGTTCAGGACTCGGTGTTTCTTGCGTGAGGACAGCTGCCCAAGAGTAAGGGATGTCAGGTTCTAAAACTGGAGTGAAAGAATTTCTTTTAAAAGTGAAAAAGTTGTTACATGGGGATGAGATTCTGGGCCCCTCAGTCCCAGAAGGACACGGAGCTGCTGGAGGGTGTCCAGCATAGAGCAATGAAGATGATGAAGGAAGGAGAGCAGCTCCCTGATGAGGAAAGGCTGAGGAAGCTGGATCTCTTGAGCTTGGAGAAGAGGAGGCTGAGGGGGGGACCTCATTCATTTCTACAAATCTGTGAGGGGTGGGTGTCAGGAGGATGGAGCCAGNGATCTTTCCAGGTCCCTTTCAATCCCTAATGATTCTGTGATTCCATAAGATTGAGAGACTGAAGTTAAGCAGAGACCCGAATCACTTTGCTCCAGCTAGGCATGAAGTCTGTAAATGCTTATGAGGCTGTCGTGTGAAACAGCACACGGAAATACAGCAGCTCACTGGTTATAGGAGCCTTCCGCAGCCAGCTGGGAATAAAGGGATTGGAAAAGCTGTTTGCTCATGGGTTTCACAAGTTTTCTCTACTCTCTGTCAGACGTGCAACTGCCTGATGTCTAAGATGTGTGTTACTCTGTGTAACTCTTAGGTTACTGTGAGTGAAAGTGTCCTCCTTGCTGCTAGAGTTTACAATCAGACTCCAGAGCCCACATCACTGCCAATCGCTTTACAAACCAGGGGTTACAGGGTTGGGGGAAGTTTGTGTCCTGCTTCGGTTTTGTACCTGCTTCTACTGAAAGGTTCCTACAAGAAGCTGGGTCTAGGAGGAGCTAGGTCCTAAAAAGAGGTTGTAGCGATGCTGTTGCTGGCCTCTTCTTCCAAACTCCTAATGATGGGATGAGGGGAAGTGGCCTCAAGCTGTGGCAGGGGAGAGGTAGATTGGATCTGAGGAAGAAGTTCTCTCCTGAGAGAGTGGTTGGGCCCTGGACCAGGCTGCCTAGGGAGGTGATGGAGTCCCCATCCCTGAAGGACTTTAAAAACTGAGTAGCTAGAGCACTTGAGGCCATGGTCCAGGGTTTGGGGAGCTGTTGGGATGAGGGCTGGGCTTGGTGATCCTGGAGGTCCTTTCCAGCCAGGAGGATTCTGTGATTCTATGACTTACCTTGTAATTGCAGGGCTGAGAAGGAGTCCCCATTGTGTCTTTGAATTTAATGGGTTATTTTATTCCTTTCTTTCTCCTAAGGTGCTAATACCTGCTGGACGGACCAGTAGTACATTAGATCTTTAAGTAATGCATTTTCCCACTTAGTCCAGAGTTTGAGGACTCACTCACTACCCAACTAGTGTAGAAGAGTCTGGTTCTTCTCCAGTTAATACTGACTTGCTGATGATGCTAAGCAGTGACTCCTTTTTTCTTGTTCACCCTTCTGGAGGCTAAATCATCACCCTGCTCCTGATTTTGTGCAGGCTAGAGACACAAAACGGAGGTTCAGCAGCATGACTGTACCACGGCAGATGGAGCATCAGCAATGACCAGCATCCCCAAGTCCTCCAGCCTCATGGGGGAGAGGAATCTGCACACAGCACCCGTCCCACTTGGCAGAGCCCCTCCATAGTGGCACTTGGCCTGAGCTCATCTGCTTTCTGCCACTGTCAGCAGGGAACAGCGAGAGCATCCAGAGGGTGATTCATCCACCCGGCAGAGATGGAGTGAATCACCCTCTGAAAGCCGCCATCTCCCACCACCAGTGACACCAGAGGAACAGCAATCAGCTTTAAATAGAGGTGGAATGAAGCCCATCCTATGGGATTTTCAATCTCAGGTCAGTTTAACGTATCCCATTAATCACAGAATCGTTAAGGATTGGAAGGCACCTCGAAAGAGCATCCAACCTCCCTAGGAAGAAGTTCCTCCTGATATTTATATGGAACCTCCTCTGTTCGAGCTGGCACCCAGTGCCCCTTGTCCTGTCCCCAGATACCCTTGAGCAGAGCCTGGCTCCATCCTCCTGACACCCACCCCTCACAGATTGAGAGACAGGAATGAGGTCACCCCTCAGCCTCCTCTTCTCCAAGCTCAAGAGCCCCAGCTCCCTCAGCCTTTCCTCACAAGGGAGCTGCTCTCCTTCCTTCATCATCTTTGTTGCTCTACGCTGGGGCTTTCTTCTGCAACACCCTTCAAGTCAGGACCAGACCTTGCCTGCTGCTTGAATAAGGTGGGAATTCTCTGAAGTTTTGAGTTGAGATTTTGATGCAGAGGGTGAATAATATTTTGAAGTGCAAAGTATCAGGTTATTGTCACCTCCTGCTTTTCAGAGGAGCAGAAAGAAAGAGAGAGAGAGAAGGTGCTCACCGAAAATCCTGAATTAGATTTTTAATAACGTGGATTTCTCCCCCACTTTTATTCCTCCCCCCGCTCCTTTTCCTTCACATAGCGAGAAACTTCCCAAGGTTGCCAATGGCACTAAAACAGGCCGTCCACTTTCAGAATTTCAGTCACCTCTTAAACACTTAGAGGCTGAATGGAGTGAAAACCTGTTTTCAGAAGAGTTTCCAAGGAAGTAGAAAGTTTCCACACCCTGAATCTTACACTCAAAGGAATGGAAACTGGGTTGTTGCTGCCAACAGTCTGAACCGTTGTGTCGCAGCCTGCTGACCGCTGGATTCTGCAATAAAAAATGTGAACATGCTGTTATATTAAAACACACAAATGCACTTGGAGAACTTTAGCCAAACAATAAATGGTTATTTATTTCTTTTCCTTGCATTCTTCTAGCCATCCTGTTGCTTTTTAGCTGTCTGATCAGAATAAATTCTGATGGAATCTAACCGCTGGGGGTTTTGCCCCAGTTCAAGCCTTGCAATGGCTCCTTAAAAAGATAGGGAGGAACGTGCTTTGCGTCAAAGACTCTTGGATAAGACAACCTTGGGTAATTCACATGGTGGTGAATGACTGGTCAGGGATGGCGATGCCATGCAATCTTTTACTGGTCTTACCAGCTGATGAGGTTTGTAATGTAGAGCCTGAGCTTCACTCAGTTCCACAGGACCATGAGTTGAGACCCAACCTTGGAGGAGTTGATGAGGTTTGTAATGTAGAGCCTGAGCTTCACCCAGTTCCACAGGACCATGAGTTGAGACCCAACCTTGGAGGAGTTGATGAGGTTTAATAATGTAGAGCTGGAGCTTCACCCAGTTCAACAGGACCATGCAACCTCGGACCAGTGGATGAGGTTTATAATGTAGAGTCCGAGCTTCACCCAGTTCCACAGGACCATGAGTTGAGATCCAACCTTGGAGACTGCAGATATTTGGAGACTTTTCCTTTGAAACAAAAGCAAAGCTGAGATTTGTGGCTTTTTGGGGTGCTGACCCTTTCCACTCTACAGAGAGGAAGGCTGGACTTATGTGCAATATGTTTTATTCCTTCACATGATACCACCCAGCTGGGATGAGTGAACCATTTGGAAGGGTTCACAGCTGACCAAGCTGCTTAGTTCTGGGCAGATTTTATTCTACATCATCTCTCTGTCACCAGTTTGCAGCTCAGATTGGGCAGGGGGGTTGGAACTGGATGACCCTGTGGTCCCTTCCAACTCTGACTGATTCTATAACTTCTTCCCAGTGAGGGTGATGGAGCACTGGAGGGGGCTTCCTGGGGTGTTTGTGGAGTCTCCTTCTCTAGAGACGTTTGAAACCCACCTGCACTTGATCTGGGTGATCCTGCTGGGGGATTGGACTGGATGATCTTTCAAGGTCCCTTCCGATCCCGGATGATTCTATGAGTACTGAACACTGGCAAAGGGTCTTTGTGCTGCCGGAGGTTCACGATGAAGAGCTCAGATGGAAAAGCCCTATCAGAGATGGATTCAGCTCTCTGACAGTTCCATAAGACCTGACCATACCAGAAGGAATGTTATTATAACCAAAAGTTGGAGTTCAAAAAGCCTTTCCTTTCAGCTCACCCTTTCTACTTCACGTAAGAAGATTTATTGCTTACAATATTCCATTTAATGACTTCTTTCACGCAAGGGGAAGTGTAATAAAGGAAAAGACGATATTGCATTTTGACATTCACCTCTTGTCAGTGCTGGAAATCCTTTTAAAAGCTTTTCCTGGACTTGGAGGTTTGGGGGGAGGAGGGGGGACACACACACAGACTTTATTAGGTTCTCACTGTTTGACCCCACTCGATATTACATCTATATATTAACATACGCCTGATGATCCATTCAATCACAGAGCAATCCTGGGTGGAAAGAACCTCCCAGATCCCCGAGTCCAACCATCCCCACCCCAACAACAA
>VZRI01014415.1:92303-122442 GCA_013397515.1 Upupa epops
TTTTTTGTTGTTGTTGTTGTTGGTTTCCAATCCAACAAAAGAAATCATCAGCGTTTCCTGTTGATAAATTTCAGGATCCAAATGCCAAGTCATGGGTGGGTTAGGAAAAAATGCGGTTTCTAATCAAAGGCTTGGCCGCCGTCCTACATGTTCTACATTTCAATTGTACGCTGCACTGGCATCCTGCTATAAAGACAGTATTTTCTGGAAACTCCCAGCTATTTACATGACTAAGACTTAATTGGATCAAGAATGCTTGCTCTTCAGTCACTTCTTTAGTCTTCTCTCTAGTTTTTTAATGAAGAGCTGTCGTTACCATCTCTCGCTGCAGACAGCATTTCGTGGCTCCCGTTGGATGTTGGTAGCAAATGCAAATGAATTGAATGGTCAAATGAATTGTGATCTCCATCTTTTGAGGAACTGTTGATCGTTGCTACCAAATCAGATGAACAGTTGGGGTAAAACAGATGCAAGTGTCCAAGTTTAGTGGTTTTCCTCTAACTGGAAGTATGTCGATACGGCTTAGAGGCATCCATCCCTGTTCTATGATTTAATAAATCCATTGGAAAAAAGCTAGCTCAGATTGCCTTTCCCAAGGAGTCATAGAATGATAGAGCAGCTTCTGCTGGAAGAGACCTTCAAGGTCATCGAGTCCAACCATTTCCCAGCCCCATCAGCACCACTAAACCCTGTCCCCCAGCGCAACATCTACTCTTCCCTTCAACACCTCTAGGGATGGGGACTCGATTCCCTCCCTGGACGGCTGTTCCAGTGCCTGACAACCCTTTCAGGAAAGAAATCCCTCCTGACATCCAACCTGAACCTCCCCTGGAACCGCTTAAGGCCATTTCCCCTCATCCACTCATGAGGAATGTAAAAAAACTGGGCATAATTTTAGTCCTTGTGAAGCATCAATAAAATCCATCACTCTGCTGGGTGAAGGCAAAATCCCACAAAGGCTGCAGGACCTCTGCTGTTCAGTCATCCGACAGGACCAGAGTGACGCGGATGTGACATTGCATCTGGAGTAGTGTGTCCAGTTCTGAGCCCCTCAGTTCCAGAAGGACACAGAGCTGCTGGAGGGTGTCCAGCATGGAGCAATGAAGATGATGAAGGAAGGAGNCGAGGAATCTTCCCTGCTCACCCTGTGCCAGGGAAGCGTTTTCATTCTTCTCAAAAGAGTTAAAAAAGACATAAATATTTGTAGGGTGCCACAAGCTGTGCCATTCCAAATAAAAGCTGAAGATGACAATACTTGCTCATTTAACCAAAACCTACTGAAAATTACATCTGCATTAAAAAACCCCCTCAAAATTATCCGCACCATTAAGTTCTGCCCATTCCAATACAGATTCTAATGCTGGTAATTACAGCTGTGCCTCCCTTTTTCTACTCTTTTCAATGGGCTCAACACACTTCACTTCTTGTTACAGCTTCTTGCACCGAGGAACTCCAAATGAAAAGCATTGTCAGATAGGAAAAGATTATTATTACAGTAATAGTCCAAAGGAATTGGATTTGTTCGAAACTATAAAGCAAAACACTCCGAGATGATTCATTATGCATCACGTGGAGGGGGACGTAATGTTGTTAATACAGGCGAACAGATGTGTCTATGTATTTTAAGTCTCTTTCTTTTCTCTGATGAAAGGTTGTTTTTTTCTGGAAAAAAAAATTCAATATAATTAAAAATAAATTAAAAAAAAAAGAAAGATAAAAAAAACCCTCAACCTGATCTTGATTACTGGTCCTGTTGAGAAAGTTCATTGGGAAATGAAAGCCCTGACTGCTGTTGCCATTAATCTCATTTTATGTTAGTTTGGCTTTTATTGCTGAAAGTAAAAACTCGTGGCTTTTCTTTCCTACCCGGTCCCACATGTGAGTTAAAGCAAAGTTGACAAGCAAGTCCTTGACGTAACCTCACGCAGGCTGCGGTTAGGAGCTGTATAGCCGCGACAGCCCAGATGTGCTTTCCTCACTTCTCTCTCGGATTAATTGGGGCTTTAATTAAAAACGCTTTTGGTTGGGGTTGGTTTTAAAGAGCCTCCTGGCCGAGGGTGAGCGCTCGTTAGTTATCTCTGGTTTGTAACGATAACACAGTTTGGATGTGCGGGAGAAAGAGGAGTCACGGCTTTTCCATTCTGTCATACCTCAAGCATTTTGGAACAGGCTCATCAGTCAATGTGGTCTGTAGAGCAGTGATTCTACCCTGCACTCCTACCTTTCTCTATGAGTGGAGCCAGCTTGGTGTTGTCTAATGTATTTTAATATCCTCTGCTGCAGAGAGCAGTGCGAGACAGATCTGCAGAATTCCGCAGCTGATCCCTGTGGATTTTAAGCTGCTACGATACAGTCCTCGAGTGGAGGTGCTCCCAATGGATCCTGGAGGGCTTCTTTGAAGCACAGGGGGTTTGTTCGTCTGTATCAACTGCCTCCTCTATTAGCTGTGCTGGGAATAAGAGTAGGTGTAGCCTCGTGACTGCCTGCTGTTAAGATCCTAGCCAGGTAAAGATGAAATTTCAGGAAGCTTCAGACAACAGAGAGCAGAAAATGGATGGGGAAGGCATTTGGGTAGAAGGGATCAGGTCCTAGAAATAATTCATGGGAGCAAAAGCAATTGTAGAGCCTGAGATTCCCAAGGAAAACTCCAACTTCTTGGGCTGGAGAAGAGCATCCATGCCCTGTACTCACTACTTTGAGCGACTGCTTAGCATCAGGGAAAAGCAGAGACTCAGAGCAGAGATCTGACCTCAAGTACTGAGGGAGGTTTTAGGCACTGCAGTGCAGGAAGGACATTCTGGTGCTGGAGAGGGAGCAGAGAAGGGCAGCTGGGCTGATTAGGGGTCTGAGGAAAAGGATTGATGGGGGGAGTCTGAGGGAGATGGGGCTGTTCAGCTTGGAGAAGAAGAGGCTGAGGGAAGACCTCACTGCTCTATACAACTACCTGAAGGATGGTTGCAGGTTGCAATGAGGTGGGGGTTCTTCCTAGTGATAGGAGCAGAGGAAATGGGGTCAGGTTGTGCCAGGGGAGGGTCAGATTGGATTTTAGAAAATCTTCTTCTCAGAAAGGGAGGGTGGAGGCACCATCCCTGGAGAGGTTCAACCAGCAGGCAGACAGGGGTTTTCAGGAGATGGGTGATGGGTTAGTGGCTGGGGGTTCTGGATGCAGATCAGATGGTTGGATCTGATTGATCTTGAAGGTCTTTTCCAACCTTGATGATTCCATGATTCTATAAATGCTGGCTTTTCCAGGCAGATGGAGGCAGATGTAGAGCACCACCAGGGCAGTGCAAGAGGGACATGGCCAGTAATGCCCACCTTGCCCAATATCCCTTCAAGCAGCTAGTTCTCAGTGGAGAGATACAGCAGGATGCTCTCACCATGCTCCACCGATGCTCTGCTGATGCTCTGCTGGTGCCCTGCCTGTGCCAGCAGCCCACCCATCTTGGGCGATGGACGTATCCCAGCACAGATTTGCCAGCACGTGGCCACGCCAGCTCACGTGGAGGATCCTCACGTGCCCCTTGCTCAGTAACCCTCATGATTGCTGTCATTACTTAGCCACGATTTTATAAGCACCCAAAGACTCGCTGCGTCTTAGCCACTGTAGGAAGTGATGACTTTTTAATGGCAACCAGCACGCTTGAAAAATTCCCCACGACTGAACAACATTCTGGAGACAGACATGTCCCCGGGGAACCAGCTGCCTGCCCTCTCATTGCTCAAATATTGAGGTTAATTGGGGAAGCAGAGAGCTTTGAATCACCGCTCCAGTATAAAGCCATCGACGTGCATGCTTTTAATGTTTCATTTCAGATCCCTATAAAAATACTGATGAGAGTTTTGGCTCTTATCAATCACATCAAGCTAGTGGACACGGTTTACTCTTTGGCAGAGAGTTCATCCTATGGGCTGTAACTGAGCTCCTTACAAGGTTCCCAGTTCGCTTTGTTTGCTTGCTCGGTGGTGCAGAGAGCAATGGGAGGATGCTGAAAATTGAAACCCTGTTCAGGCCACATAATCTCCTTCATTAAGTATCAGTGATGCTGGATAAAGCTCACTTGGGGACCTATTAATGGAAACACATCTGCTGTGTTCATAATAATAAAAGACTGGCTATAAAGTGATTAATTGCTGTTAACAGAAGCAGGTCCTGCTTGGGGAAGGCAAACATGTGGCGCAGTTGGATGTGTAAAGCACTCCAGGCACAGCAAGGGATTGCACAGGGGACCACCAGCTCTCCCTAACTTCTGATTACAGCACTACAAAGGGTTGTGATGGGTCTGCTCGGGCCACCTTGGCTGTGGTTGGCAGTCCCACCTCCCCAGACTTTCCCAAGGTAACAGCTAACAGAAGAAGCAGCATCACTGCCTTCTTTTTTCTGCTTCAAGTGCATGTTATTAGCTGTATTTGTATTACAGTAGTCACAAGAGACCCTAATCAAACTGGGGCCCTCTTGTGTTAGACACTGTCCAGATGTATAATATAAAACAGCTCTTCCTTTTAAGAACTTAAAAGCCTGCAGATAAGCAGAGCATGGGAAGGGAAAACCAGACACAGAGTAGGGAAATGCTGCGACCTGCATCAAGTTTTAGAAGACAACCAAGATCTCGTAGGTCTCAGTTTAGGGTTGTTCAGCTGTTCCTTCCTCAGGACTGGAAAACGGAGCAACTCATGAGCATGCAGCCCTCAGCAGAGCCATGGTGCATTGAGCCCATGAAGGATCTGGGCTGTGGCAGAGCAGGGGATAAGCAGCTCAGCAAAGAAGAGAACATTTGTATTAGGAGATGCTCAGGATGCTTGAACAGAGAGCTCAGAAACATTCCCGACTTCCAATGACTGTATAGGAAGGCATGTCGTACTCTTTCAGATGGAGAGAAAGTATGAGCCAGAATGGCAGGAAAATTGGGCTTCTTTCCAGGCATCTCGCTAGCACATTGATTAGAGCCCAGATGAAGATAAAAAGGCTGGAGATGCGATGCACAGGGCTGGAATGGTGAGTTTCTGTAGAGGATCTAATGTATTCATGCTGTCAGATCGCATACATTAGACCTAGCAACCCGACGTTTTCTTTCTTCTTTTCTTTTCCCCCCCTTTTTGGAAGCATTTTGAGCGAATATATTGAAGGAGACGTTTGCAAGCATGGAGCCCATTAATAACACAAGGGCAGTGCAAAGCTGCAGTCTCATTCATACAGCTCTGGGGAGCCAAGGAAATTAAAATCCTATATGTTTCTTTGCTGCACTGGGGAAATCAAAGCCAAACCGTGAGATGGGGCTGATTAGAGACAGGTGAAATGTCTGTTTGTTTTTAAAGCTTTACAGCTCTCGTTCTGATAGTCCCTAGATTCTTCCAAGTGCATTCTGCAGATACCAGAAGAAAACGAGTCTGAAGACCATCTGAGAACCTTTCCAGATGCCCAAGAACAAAAGATGCTGCAGTAACAGCTGACAGCTGGTGGAGACGCCCATCTCATCCCTTCTATTCCTCACACCATGGGAACCTGTAGTCCAACTTGACACCACCCAAAATGAAAACCTTCCGTGAGTCTAATAGAATGAGGAAACAAATCAGAATCACTGAATCGGTTTGGTTGGAAAAGACCTTTAAGGTCATCAGGCAGTAGTGATGAAATGATGCATACGCACGTGCCAGGGAGCTGTGATTAGCTCATCTATACGTGGCTGCTTTGTCACTGTCTGTAACACACTTCTTCCACAAAGAACCATGTCTGTGCCTCTCTAATCCTCGGTACTGATCCTTCTCCAGGCAACCAGTGCAAATCAGGATGCAGATATCCATTAGTTGAGTATTAAGTGGGCAGACAGACATCAAAATGACTTTGTCACGAATCTGATGTTCTCATCTAAATAGATAGAAACGGTCTTGTTTTATAACTGCTTCCTCCAGTCAACCTCCTATGATAGCCCAGACTTGCTAACATTCTTTTTATTGCTGCCATCTGATTGTATAACCCTCCACTGATAGCAGCTCTTCATATTGCATCGATTATACGGAGAACAGGAAAATGAACAAAATGTACTCATTCTGTTTATAGTTTGAACTATAATTTTGTGGCCCTCCTTGGACGCCTCAGCAGAAGAATCAGATGCACTTTTCTCCATGTTTGGCAACACGCTCGGAGTTTGGCTGGGAGCTGTGTCCAAGTTTACTCAGCCCTTGCGCTCGCCTGCTTCCACGAAGGGCTTTTTTTAGGACGTGTGGGGTGGACAGGGCTCCTACTGCAACCGTTGAGACAGCAGGAGCTTCTGGTAAATAATTTCCAAACAAGAAATGGTCTTCCTCTGCTAAATAATTTCCATGAAGAAATGTTCTTCATCAACCCTTGATAACTACCCTCTGGTGTGTGATTGGGGTGGGAAGGTTCAGGCATGAGAGATGGACGATGATGTGGTTGGCAGAGGTTGTGTTGGCTCCTAGTTAGGAGCATCGATAGGGTTGTTGTTATTATTCATCAAGGTCAGCAGGAGTCACAGGCTGATTTTATCAGCAGTACCCTGCTCCTTTCCCCATCTCGGTGTGCTGCAAGCCTTGGCTTTTCTGGATTCAAGAGCTGGGATGGACAGTTGAGTCATTTTCAGCTGTGGAAAGGCAATTGTCTTGCTTTGCTGGTCAATGCGGTGGTGAATGACTCAGGAGTTAAAGTCAGTGTGAATCTAACTTTTTTAGAAGAGGAGAGAGACAAAACGGATACCATTTATTTCTCTCTCCTTCCATGATGAGAATTCCTATTGGAATTCAACAGGTTGTCATCAAATCACTGATTCTCTTTAGGGCTGAGTGGAAGGAATCTCTCCTATAGAGCAAGAAAACCTCTTGAACTGATGCCTTAAAGCCAGAAGATTTCATGAAGCTCATCATGAAACAGGAGACCATCCTGCTTTATCCCTATGTACTGCTGCTGGAGAGTGTGCATGGAAGTTTTACTGGGAGTACAGGTTCATGGCTATCAATACAGGAATATGGCTATCGATTTTCCCTGTATATGGCAACATAAAAAAATTGATCAGGAGACAGGAAAATTGCAACCAGTTCCCTCAGTTTCCCTCTTTGCTGAAGACCCTACTCAAACCTGTGCCCTAGTCCTGTTCCCGTGGTGTTTCTGTAGTCTGTGTTGACTGAGGTTTCTCCCGAGGAGATTTCATGGCAGTTTTACCCAGGATAAAGGAAAATCCCACTGTTCTTCAGTGGTCCTTCAGCTGTTCCCAGCCCATCAGATGGATGTTCCACTTGATGCCAGCCCATCAGCATGAATGACCCTTCCTTCGACCAAGCTATTGACTCCAGAGCTTCTCAAGGGTTTGTCCAGCTCTATTTTATAAAGCAGTGTAAAACGTTTGTCGCTGGCAAAAGAAAGATTAAATAAAGCATGAGTAATGTGAATGTAGATCTGGAAGATATCTTGGCACTGAGACCAGTTTCCTGCTCTGACAGATTTAGAAGTGCTCAGGTTCCTGCTGCGACTGGAAAGTTGTTTCAGAACATCTTTCCTGTGATGCTCAGAAACCTGCTTCATGTTTCCACCCTCTGTTTACTCACAACCAGTTTGATTTGAGGCCAACATTGTCCTTTAACTTAAATAACTATCTCCCTTCCCAGGGGGTTTACCTGGATTATTTATAGAAAGCAATCCATTTCCTAGCCTTTTCCTCCTTTTCCTAGCCTAAACAAAGCTATTTTAGTTTATTCTCCACCACCTTGGTTGCCCCACATCTTCCTCTGCACCTGCTCTCGGCTGTTTCCAACACTCCACACAAGACAGGGTCCTTATTTCTCCCTCCTGCGACACCCACCTCGATTTTCAGCTGTTGTTGCACTTGTTCATTTATCCTGAGATCTTGAATGCATCCACATCTTTCTTTTCCTTTTCCTTCGGTGATCTTTTCAGCCCGGTTTATGCCGGGAGCCTCTGTTGTTTGTCCCTCATGTCATTCCCAAGCCATCTCCATCAGCAGGAGGAGGTATGTGGAAGGGCAGTGGTACAGACACGCTATTTTGGGATTTCTATTGCTATGACTATATAATTTTCCTGACTTATTCCTGAAATCCTATAAATAGGTTAGTGACACCTCATCCCGGACTCGTTATCTGTGATCCCTTTATAGCCCATGAGAAGGTGCAGGTTCGTCTCATCCTCAGACCCCTGACTGGAGGCATCTGGTTTATTTCAAGGAATGAAAAGAGGACCAAGGCATGAAATCGGGTTACTCATCTAACTTTCAGACACCCTCAAGTCAGAGAAGATGAACTTCCCTTTTGTATGGAAGTTTGCACATCAACAAGGTAGTGATGAGTTCTGGGAACTCCAGCTGTAGCTGCTGAGCAGCAGACCAGGAACAGGCAGACAGCTAATAAATGTCTTCCGTGGAGAGGACCTTCTATCCCTGCATATGAAAATAGAATGAGAGTTTCAAACCTCCCCAATCCTGTTTGAAATCTGCTCTTTTTTAAAGCCCGGTATCAATCCCCAGGCAGTGAGGAAGCACTTCTGAAATTTCATCTTCTTGTGCTCAAAAGCACCTAGTGAGTTTGAGGTTGGTCACCGCTAGCCCTGAGCTAGGCACAGCCATGCTCTACTCTTGCAGTGGAACCACCAGAGCAAGAGCTGAAGTAACAGCTGTTCCCCAGGGTTCCACCTGGGCATCTCTGCTGCCAGGATGATGAATTCATCCCCAGTTTTCCTCTGCTGTGACTGCCAAGGGGTGTCTGCACTGCTTCACTCTCTTCCTCGTGAAACGTGCACCGGGCAGTCAGCACGAGGTAAGCGAGAGGCGCGTAAATCCTTCAGCTGGTTGTTGTGATGGAATCTGGGCAAGAAAAAGGACTTGGAGTTCACGATGGAAAATATTTTTGAGAGCAGTTACTCCGGGGCAGCAGCTTTGCTCAGCAAGTGTAGGAATTATTTTGGTGTACAATAAATCTCTGCAGTTCCACCGTCTCCCTTGTCAGCTCTCCTGATGAGCATCCTCCCCAGCCCAGAGCCTGACAGTTTAGCTCTGGATACCCTGCCTAGCTGGGTTGTTAGGCATTCATTACATTTTTCTCTTTTCCCCTGTTGCTGACATAAGCCTTCCGTGCTCTGTAAACTGCAAATGCATAAACTGAAAACATTTATCTGTGTTTATAAGAAGAGATTGTTCCACGCACACAAGGGAACGGCTTCATCCTAGACATCATGTTTACTTACGAGTGCCTCAAGCCATGGCACTGACTTTGAAGCCTCCTGCTTTGAATTTCAAGCCCTTCCCCTGGCANCATCTCAATGTTAAAGTTTGCTGATAAATGCGACCCTGCTGGAAGAGGACTGGTTTCCCTTGGCTTTCCAAGCAGTCACTCACTTAGGGCCAGCGGCGAGTTAAGAAGTGCTCAGATGTCTTCCGATAACTTCGGTGAGAATCTGCTGGCTCGTGGCAGTACAGTGAAAACAACACAGAAATAGTTCAGGGTAAATTATTAGCAGAATGGGAAAAACCCCACAGATGCACAGTCATGAATCTCAGCTCTTGAAATTTGCTTGGGCCATCTCGTTCTTTCTTTAACCTTTGTTTAAAACCTTTGGCTTGGGTGGAGGGCTGGGAGGACGTTGCAAATAGATGTCTCGGTCCCAAAGTCATCTCTGAAACAGAAGGGAATGAAGCCAAATTGGTTTGAGCCTGATTGATCATGGGTGTCACCTTGGGTTTAGACCACCAGCTAAACCCAAGTGCTAATAGTCCTGTAGATAAATATCTAGGTTCTTCAGTTCATTAGGTCTTCAGTTTATGCTTTAGTTTAACACTAAACACTGGAGAGCAGTATCAGAGGGGAGATTTAGGTCAGACAGGAGGAAAATGTTCGTGAATCTGAGGGTAGGGATCCCTGCACCAGGCTGCCCAGAGAGATGGTTGAGTCCCCATCCCTGGAGCCATTCAAGCTCAGGCTGGATGGGTCTCTGGGTAACCTGGTCTGGGGAGTGATGACCCTGCTTGTTGTAGAGGGGTTGGACTGGATGCCCTTTGGAGATACCTTCTAACCCGACCATTCTATTTTGATTGGATTTCAAGTGGGGAAGGGGTGGATGTGTTCACTTTGGAACACAATTAGTCTCAGCAAGATGGCAGATATCCTCCTGCAGGATTTATCCTTCATGGAAAACACCACCAGTGTTCAGAATAAACGCAGTTCATTTTATTCACAACCACCGCAGCGCTTTTTTCCTCACTCAGCTTTGTCAGGAGGGTCTTTAAATAGGAAGGGCTGCTTTCTTGAGTTAATCATTTCCCCTTACAAACACACTGGGAGACACGTTTAGTGGGACGCTTAGGGGAACAGCCCAGCATGGAAAGCTACTGGGCTGGGAACAGGAGCAGAGCCGGCATCGCGATGCACAGGACTGTGCATGACCTAGGAAGGAAGCAGAAGGATGTTTCCGAAACCCATAGCCCACAATAATTCACTTTAATCTTCCTTTGTTGTCTTGCTTCTATGGCAGGGAATTAAATCCGAAGAAGCTTCTATTGAGATTTACTGGAGCCTCCTGGCTTTCTGTCTGTCAGCTGGAGCAGCAGTGTTCTCTGCTAGCAATGACTGTAGATAAGAACCTACCTTGAGGACAGCACTGGACGAGCAGTGCTGGGTCACACAAACCTCTAACTTGCCTTTTGGAAGGGAACCAGGGCCCATCATTTCAAGAGGTCAGTGTTGGATCATCTGCAGGGAGATACTGCTCCCAGGGCTGGGGATCCCTCCTCTCTCAGTAACCTAAAATGGAAAAATTCCCCCACCAAAAGGACTTTTGAAGGAGATCTCATTTCTTGCAGCAGAATAACCACGTTCCTAGTGGGGATAGGGGGCTCTTAGCATCGGTGAATGATTTTTCAGCCTCTAATAAGTAGCACATCGCTAAATGCTTCCAGAATTTCCTCTCTTTTTCTTGTACATCTCAAATCTCTGCCGAAGCCTGACGGAAACCTTCTGAGAACAAAACAACCAGCAGCAGATCTGTCTTGGTTTCCATTCCCATAACCTGGAAACGCAGTTCGTGTTACCAGTCTGGAGAGCTCCTCTTGCCAAGAGGCCCAAAGCAAATGGCTATTTAAGACATCACCGAAGTCCCATTGGGCCTCATCACCTCCGACAGAATTGTGAGTCACCAAGAGGAAGTATTTTACTGCTATCCTGTTTGGTCAGCAGGTGGAAGGGAAATAGCTCTCACAAACCCTGGAAAAAATTCATTTCACAAGACTTTGATTTCAGCGTTGGGCGCTTTCAGTCTCAGATTCACGTAGAGCGCCCGGTGTGTTTGGATATTTTAGAGAGGAAGGCAAGAAGACAACAAGATCCTCGACAGAAATTCTTTAATCCTATGGAATTTTTGTGCTGCTTCCCAACTTTTCATGAAAAAAAACCCCATGAAAAGCTCTTTTCTCCTCTGAATTTTTCCCCCCGGTGTTTTCAGAATTGTTCCTTCAGCTCTCCAGGAAATTTTGCTGAGAGATGAAGATTATTGTGAATTCTTAACACTACAGGGAAGGATTTGAAAAGGATTCGGGTAGTTCATAAACTTTGCAAAAGGGATGAAATTCAACACCTAAGGAAAAAAAGAGATTGCAGACGGCTTTCCTTTTTGTAATCTAAAGAAAATAGGGTAACGAACGTTGCTGAAGAAAACCGAGAAAATTATTTCCCAATAGGATTTTACAAAATAATAACTTTTTCTAAATGTTCCATTTCGTGGATTCGTAGATTTCTAGAAGAGTTCAGGCTGGAAGGGACCTTACAGATCATCTAGTTCCAACCTCCCTGTCATGAGCAGGGACACCCCTCACTAGACCAGGGTGCTCAAGGCCCCAGCCAATCTGGCCTTGAACACTGACAGGGAGCTGAGGGGCAGCCACAACCTCCCTGGGCAACCTGGTCCAGTGTCTCAGCACCCTCAGTGTGAAGAACTTCCTCCTGACTTCCAGTCCAAACCTCTCCTCTTTCAGCATTCCCCCTGCTTCTACCACTCCAAGCCCTTGNTCACATTCCTTGACCTACTGGTGCTGCTTCACTTGATGCATCAACTTGATGCAGAACATTTCCTAGCTGGAACCCCAGCCAGCCATGGTGGCACTGGATGGGCTATAATATCCCTCATTTTATGAGCAATTTAAGCAAATTAACCCTTGTGCTTCCTTCATAGTTTGCCTAACTGGTTTTCAGAGAATTGTCCTCCTTTGCCAAAGACTCCAGGAAGATTCAGCAAGGTGAGGAGTATCCCCAAACTGGGCCATCTTCCTGGGCTCTCTTGTTGCCTTCAGCTTCACCACGACATCAAGGGAAGAACAGATGCAGGAGAACAGGGGGTTTTGAGGTTACCGTCTCCCCTATGACCTGCTGGTGAGGGTGATGAGGTGGTGAGGAAGACCTGAAGCGTGCACATAAATCATCCAAGAGCCCAAGGCTGAGTGGTTTTGAGACATCAAGCCCTGAATATCCACCAAGTGCTGAGAAGACACCTACAACAGTCAAACTTTATTTGTATGACCAGTGTTGCTCTTCTACCTTCCTCATAACGGTCCTTTAAAAGGAAAGAGAGGAGGAATCCAGCTCCTTAACAAAATCTTCCACAGAAATTAGCTTTAAAGACCTTTCAGAGCCCATTTTTTTCCCACTGATTGTACATTTCTGGTTCAGCAGATCTCCACCTCAGAGCAGCAATGAACAAACTGGTCTGTTGTTCAGCAAAGTTTATAGAAGATTCCCATTTGTTGAGCTTGAGTTTCCTTAAGGTTTTCCAGAGTGATACACGATCTTGGGTGCTCAAATCAGAAACACAGAGAGATGGTTTCAAGTATTCATCAATAAATTAAGCCGCTGGGTCAGTTCCACCCCAGCTGATGAGAGAGCACTGCACAACACAGGGAAGGACCCCCTGACCCTCCTCGTGTTCTTGTTTCTGTAACTGCAGCCAAAGAAAGAGTTTTGCAAAGCCCTGCAATGTTTTGACACACGTACATTTCATTTTCAGCTTCCACCTGGGACTTGTAGTAGCTGCCCAGCAAGGAGAGCGATTGTTTTCGTGGTTTCTTGTTGGCTTAGACCACGGGCTGATGCACAGAAACCTTACGAGAAATTCTGCTTTGTTGGGATTTCCTGCACTGTTCTCCACACAAAAGCAGCCCAAACGATTCAGCTGACACAGTTATTGGAACCTGCGGATGATTTTCCCAACACGGATGATGAAGGATGTAGAGCAGCTCCCTGATGAGGAAAGGATGAGGGAGCTGGAGCTCTTGAGCTGGGAGAAGAGGAGGCTGAGGGGGGACCTCATTGCTGTCTCTCAATCTGTGAGGGGTGGGTGTCAGGAGGATGGAGCCAGGCTCTGCCCAAGGGCATCTGGTGCCAGGACAAGGGGCACTGGGTGCCAGCTAGAACAGAGGAGGTTCCCTATCAATCTCAGCAGGACCTTCTTCCCAGGGAGGGTCCCGGAGCACTGGCACAGGCTGCCTGTGGGGTTTGTGGAGTCTCCTTCTCTGGAGATGTTCCAGCCCCGCCTGGCTGTGTTCCTGTGCCACTTGGTCTGGGTGATGCTGCTGTGGCAGGGGGATTGGACTGGATGATTTTTCGAGGTCCTTTCCCATCCCTAATGATTCTATGACTGTATGTATTGTATGATTTGGGAGCCTCTGCTTTTCACCCACTGCTCTTTGTTCCATCCTACGTAATTCCTGGATGATATAATTTGGATATAATATTTTATGAAGCATCACTAAGTGTTCTGAAGTGCCATTGTATTCTGCTAAAGCACTGCCAGCCCAGGGAGAGCTGTATTTCAAATCATTTCTAATGATTTCATGTTACTGAGGTTTAATGAGTGTGTAGCTAGCAAGTAGTAACTCATTTACCACAGGAACATGGAGCTGAGTGTGCAGCATCAAATACCTCGTGACATCCAGAGAAGAACCAACAGGAATCAGCTGAGAATCAGCAAGAATCTGAGGAGAATCAGCCTTGCATAGAGTATTGAAAAGCAGAGGCAGTGACTACCTGTCACTCCTAACAGCAGCACCCTAAAGCACCAGCTCACGCTTCATGACTAGATGTGACCTCCTGACCACTAAAGCAGAGGGAGAACAAGTTTGCCAGCAGGAAAATACTCAGCTTGCAGAAACAGAAATAAATACCCATTAAAAAAACCCCAAAGCAGCAAAAACCCAGACAAACAAAGAGCAAAACTAAAGCACTGTGATTACAGTGAGTAAATGAGAATCAAATTGGGGACCAAGAACACGTTCATGTGAATGAAAAGCAAAGTCCTTTCATTCTCTCATCATCCTCATTTAATTTTCAAGTGGAATGGATCTAAGCTGATCAGCTGGAGTTCTGAGGCTGCACTGAGAGCACCTTGGGTTTCTCCCGATGGATGGCCATTTCAGGTAGTGAACTGGTCCGCAACAAATACCCTGGTAAAGCAGGTCCCTGGGACAGGTTCCTCCTCAAGATCTCGCTCGCTCCTTGTTTTAAGACATCTGTGGAGGTTTGATGGAGTAGTTGGCAGTGTCAAGCAGATTTTTTTCTTCCTTCCAAAACAGAAAGAGCTGATATTGAAAAAATCCAGCTGGACAAAGTGTGGTTAAATGGGAATTACAGCACTATTAGTCCTAAAAGGTTTACTGTACGCTGTGAGTCACAGTGTGGTTTGGTCCTTTGTCCACACAGAGTTTGCAGTAGTTTTCACTATTTTTTGGGGTGTAGAAGCAAAAGATTCATCCAAGCAACAATAGACTGAGGCTTTATCCAGCTCAACGAGACAAACCTGGAAGTCCCCGGTGCCTATCGATCCCCCAGAAGGTGAGAAATCCCTAGGAAAGCACCTCCTTCCCCATTTGGGCAGCAATATCCTTTTGAGGGAAATTCTTTCCTGATCCCTGCTTTAAAGAAGTGATTCGAGATGAATGTAAAGACCATTTGTCATGTTGGTTATAAGAAACCCTAATGGCTTTACCAGCTTCATGCCTTTTCTCTACACACCAAGCTTGTATTGAGACCTTTCCTGCTCGGCACAACCCAGTCAAGAAAGGGTCTCTTTTACACGGCCAAAGGCAAACGGAATCACTCACCGATTCACTGCTGATTGTCAAATGTGTTTATCGCACGGGAGAATTGATAACCTGCAATAAGATGCGATGGATTTAGCCAGCTGTGTTTCTACAACGTCAGGCTGGTCTACGGCCAACAGAAACCAAGAGAATCACAAGAGTGCAGCCCAAAAAAAGACCAAAAGAAAGGGGAAATAAACCCAACCCCACACGGTAGTGTTGATTCAGCACTGAGTATTTTCTTTTCCTGATTAATTCTGTAATAACAAGTGTTTGATAAGTGGGTTAAAGACCAGCTGAAGGAGCTGAGATTGGAAAAGGATTGCCGTTGTGTTTGTTGATACTCCTCCAGTTCATTTCAAACGTAGGCAAGACGTGGAACGATTTAGACTGGCGACGTATTGCGTGAGACTTTCTTTCTCGGGCTGGAAGAAAGGAAGAAAGGGAACACGTTGTCTGTATTAGTAATCACACGACGTATTAGATAAGTACATGGAGTCAGAATTAATCCTGCCCACACGGGAAATAAATGGAGATGGAATTTGCAGTGGGATAAGCGGCTGCTTCTTGCAGATGTCTGCATCACCCACGGCGCTGGAGCAGCTCAGTGTCAAAGTCAGCTGTTGCAAAACCCTGGACGCAGATCCCTGCACTTGCCTCTCTCTCACACTGTGTTCTTCTCTGTTCTTCCTTTTTGGCTGCAGCTGGAGGTGCCTGTGCAGCTCTGCCTTTGGCATGTGGCCACTGTCCTACCGCTGAGCCCTCTATGGCACTGAATTGGCACAGCCCATGCTGGAAGGAGCCAGCTCCAAATTCAGCTACCAAAACCCCAAGAAGCCCCAGCATCTTCACATGAGCTATCAGGATTTGAGGACAAGTGTGGTGGCACCCTCATCTGGTGATGTTCTCTCCGTTTTTCCTCTTTTGCTTGCAAATTTTCTCCTGCCAAAAAAGCTAGCCACCCCACAGCTCACATGATATGTGCAGCTGACCACATCCCCCTCAATCTTTCTTCATCTTGGCGCACTCAGCCTGTGAGCTTGCAGAGAACAATTCACCCCTTACCCAATGGGACTCGAATTCAACCACCATCCCCAAAGGCTCCAGTAAAAATTGGGCATGATTTGTGAAAACCTAGTACAGTCCTCCAACCCAAAGATGCTCCTACGATGCCTGACTAATGGATGTGTGGTGGCCAAAACCAACTAGCAAGACACAATCCTGGTAGCCCTACTGAAAGCGTTGTGAGTGCAACCAGATGATAGAAGTCAACGAGCATCTTCACAGCAGACTCTGATGTCTTCCTGGGGGATAATTTGCACAGGATGCAAGAGCTTCGTGGACCGAACCTCATGAAGAGCCTTTGATCTGAGCCACACGTGGCTACGTTAGAAAAGGCCTGAAATGGATACGGCCTCTTCAAATTGCAGGAGAGCTGTTTCTTGATCCTGAAAGAAGATATGAATCAAGAAGATTTCCTTAAGGAAAATCTCAAAGGTGGAGGTTTTGACAGTGCCCTCAAATGCAATTAGGATGTGGTGAACCTTGCTTTGCTCTTGACTTCACCTATGTGAACTGAAATTGGAAAGAGAAGCACTACAACAGCTTCCTGCTCAGGTTTTTTTCAGCCTGGATTTCATTAATATCTTCCCCGAGCTGGGATTATTTTGCTCGTGTGCAGTGCTCGGGCTTTGTTTGGAAGCAGCAAAACATCCTAATGGAGGCATCCTGTGTAACCTAATAGAAAGTGATAGAGCTCCACAGCTTTTTTTTTTGGTTTAAAACAACCCTGAACGTTTAATGCCTACCCATATCCCACGATGGAATTCTACAGGAGTGTTAAAAATAACCCAACGGGAAGCATAAAAGGACTTATTAAATTCTACCAGTATTTACAGTAATTTCTGCATGGGACTCTATTAAATTTCCATGGCAGGCTCAGCCCCCTTTCTACCAAGTTCCACAGGATTTTTCCAAACTGCTCAGCTCTTTCAGTCTCTTTTTGGTGAACAAAGAAACCAAGCAGCCTGCTCCTTATTCATGGATTTCTAGAAGGGTTCAGGTTGGAAGGGACCTTACAGATCGTCTAGTTCTAACCACCCTGCCATGAGCAGGGACACCTCCCACTAGACCTGGGTGCTCAAGGCTCCAGCCAGTCTGGCTTTGAACACTGCCAGGGAGCTGAGGGGCAGCCACAACCT
Organism: Upupa epops; assembly: GCA_013397515.1. Classification (NCBI taxonomy): domain Eukaryota; kingdom Metazoa; phylum Chordata; class Aves; order Bucerotiformes; family Upupidae; genus Upupa; species Upupa epops. The sequence continues at coordinate 109,588 of VZRI01014415.1, forward strand.
CCCTGGGCAACCTGGTCCAGTGTCTCAGCACCCTCCTGATGAAGATCTTCCTTCTGACTTCCAGTCTAAACCTCCCCTCTTCCAGCTGGAAACCATTCCCCCTGCTCCTACCACTCCAAGTCCTTGGGAACAGCCCCTCCCCAGCTCTCCTGTAGCCGCCTTCAGGTACTGGAAGGCTGCTCTAAGATCTCCCTGGAGTCTCCTCTTCTCCAGGATGAACAGCCTCAACTCTCTCAGCCTGCCCTGCAGGAGAGGTGCTCCAGCCCTCCACTCATCCATCCTTGTGGCCCTCCTCTGGACACATTCTGACAGTTCAATCTCCTTCCTGTGTTGGGGGCTCTAGAACTGGACGCAGTCCTGCAGATGGGGTCTCATGGGAGCAGAATAGAGAGGGAGGATCCTCACCTCACTGGTCACGCTTGTCTGAGAGCTCATTAGATCAGCACCAGTGGCTGCGAACCTCAGCACCAGACTTGAAGCTGGTGGAATGCAGCATAGATCTGTTAACATCAAATCTGGGCTCAGAGATTACAGATCCTCCTCTGCCTACTGCTCACCTCAGTGTAAATCCACGTATCTCCTGCTTTTGGCTCTCATTCAGCAGTCAGCCAGCTTGCAAAGCTTTTGTTTTGAGCTTAGTGGCTGCAAAATCAGCCGCGTTAGCTCATAGCTGAGGGGAAGGGTTGCTCAGATGTTACTCCCTCCAACTTTTTCTTTTGGAGGTGGACGGGACGGCCAAGGACTGAGGTCATTGATGCTTTGTGTTTAGCAGGAGAGGGGGAATTGGAGGAGCTTGCCAGCAGAGCGTCTCCCAGTGACTGTCGGGGTTATGAAACTGGATGTCTCCATGGCACTCTGGAAAGCTCTGGCCCATCTCTGCTAGAGATGCTCTTTCCGAAATAGATGGTGCCTTTCAAAGAATGACACTTTCTGACTGCCCAGACACAAAGGCACAATCGTTTCCATTACAGAGCTTGTCTCCTCTCCCCAGGTTGTGCTGGGCTGGAGGAGTTGCTGTCTAGAGACGGTGCAAATGGGCTGTGAGGATGGGTCATGCTCTGTACAGTCTGCTGCCAAAAATACTTCTGGGAACAAAGACGCTCCTTGGTTTCTCTGCAACTGAAGTAAATCTTAGACAAAAAACCCAGAGGGAGCTGTTGGCACACTCCACGCAGCCATCAGACAGGAATCCTGCTGGCAGATCAAGGCAGCTCTTGACAGGCAGGAGTTTAGAAACCATTTAGCACAGGAAAGCTGGTAAGTATGCGTGTGTGTATGTACACGGGAGACTGATGCCTGGGCAAGCTGGGCTAGGCAGATCATTTTCCCAAGCTGAAAACATGTCACTCAGCCAGAATTGCTGAACTGAGAGCAATCAGGCTGATTGCCTTGCCGATTGCCATGGGGAGTTCAGCGAAGCCTCTTAGAGGCTCTTGTACTCACAGATGTGGCCTTAATAGGGTGGCTGTGGCTGGTGGCTGAGTGGATGCGACTGCCTGGGACTGGTGAACGGCAGAGTATGGAAAACTTCACTCAGCACCACCGTGTCTGTGCAGGCTGCAAACTTCCCGAGAGACCAGGGTGTCTTTTGGCTACTGAGATGCCAACAGATGCTCTCCTGCAGCGTAAGCCTAGAGGAGCTGGAGCATCGATCCTAGAGGAGCTAGAGCATCGATTTTGCACTTGCTCGTAGAGTTCCTCCAAATTACTCCCAGACACAGCAGTAACTTTGCTGGTTTGAGAGCGCAGAGCCGGAGCAGGAAACATTTCCAGCACACTTGCTGGTTATTTTACAGATGTCCCTGGGACGCGCCGCTTGCCCGCAGCTGCTTTGTGAACCGCCAGCGCGAGCGATGCCACTCGAACACCGCTGGGAAATAAACACCCCCGGCCATCAAAGGCGGTTGGGGGATCCCCTGTCATCCTTTGTGCATTTGCAGCCTCAGCTCAGCAATTCCTGCTGAACCATCAGCAGTGCCCGTACGACGCCGACTGCTGAGGGAGGGCTGGGTATTCAGGGAATTACAGGGAAGCTCTGGCTCTCGGTGTTGTACGGACTTGCCCATTAAGCGCTTGATGGACGTTGGCTTTCCCAGATGAGTTTTCTGCTTGGCACTTCCTCTTACCTCTAAGCTACGCTGCGTGTTATACAACTTTGCTTGGCTTGCATCTAGCCCTGGCAGCAGCACAGGAAAAGCTTCGTATCGACAGGCCAGGTATATAACAGGGTGCTCCCTCCTTGAGTTATTTATGACCTGAGAACACACCCCTTGGCAAGGTGGCCTCTGCTCAGATAGGATTCCTTAAAAAGCAGCTGTCTTATTTTCCAGATGCGACTTGCTCTGCTAAAAAACTGGATCTCTGCTCCCAGGGGCTGCAGACTGCAGAGGGTGGAGGTAGGTACAGGGGATGTGCAGCCCCTTCAGTACCCAGTTGTGTTTGCAAAGGGAGCTCATGGCTCTTCCTCCTGGTGACTCCATGGTGCAGACACCTCTCCAACGCACAGCTCATGCATATTGCTCCCTGCTGACACACCTGCCATTGCTCCTCCTGTCTCTGAAGGATATATGGAAGTGGTTTTGGTGTGACACACCTGCCATTGCTCCTCCTGTCTCTGAAGGATATATGGAGGTGGTTTGGTGAACTCTTCATCAGAAGTTAGTGCAGAATTCCATTTGCATGAGATGGCTGCAGCACTGCACTCAGAGCAGCTGTCGTTTGTCACAGCAGCACCATCCTCTGCCACAAGCTGCATGTTGCCCTGCACCCAGGGATGATGGCAACACAGCTTCTTCCTCCTCCTCTTCCTCCCAGAGCAGTGTCATTGTCACACAGGGTGTCTTGACAGGGGCATCTGGTGTTACTTCAGGGAGAGAGGTGGGGCAGTGCACTCCAACGATGCTCTGCTGGGCTTTGTGCTTAGTTTGGGGGGTATTTGGAGCAGTGTGCCACCTCCCCACAGCACTTTCATCATCACTGGATGCTGTCCTTCTGCCACAATCGTTTCACCATCCCACATGCAGTACAACAGGCTTCAAACCCTTCAGACATCACCTCCACCGACCCACAGGAAGAGCTGTGCAGCAAATACGAGTGATAGCCCGTGTTTTGATTTCATGCTCCATAAAAGTCCGTTCCATCTTGGAAGGAGAAATACAGAAGTGAGGAATCCAACTGTATCCCTTGGAAACAGCCCAAACGACTCCAGAGGAGGATCAAATCTCCTTAACTCAATAAAACAGACAAACAGAAAAGGATTCTGTAACGGAGGTGAAGTCCAACATTGCCTCCGTGTCAATGGGAGAAGTCCCTGGCCTCTGGTCAGAAGTCTGTTCTGTGCTGACCGAAGCATCAGGAGCTGAGCAGTTTTGGAAAGGCTGTACGGTGGGAGAGCAAAGGGCTAAACTGCTAATCCTGTCAGGAAAACATAACTTAATCTGAGCTACGTAAGGCAGAACGGGTCCAGATCACAGCAAAGTCACCCAAAGTGCTTCTCTCTGCTTCTCATGCAGACGGAGGAACAGGCTGCCCAAGGTTTTCTGGCTGAGCAAAGGGAACAGCTTTTCTTAGAAGACAACTTGATTTTCCCTCTGAAGATTTAATCCTCCTAAAAGGATTCCTGTCTTGTCCTTGACAGAGTCAGGAATCAGTGTTTTCACAGCGAGGAACTTCTCCACGAGTTGCCTCTGCACGCTGGTGCTTATCAGGAGCTCCTTGCACAAGGCTCCTCATTCTCACCAGGGAGCTAAGCCAAGCTTTGCTCCAGGTTAATGCCCTTTCTTTTCACTCTTTGCTATTTGTTTGGCTTTCAATTCTGTTTCTCCCAGTGAGTTCTCCTCACAACCTTTTAGCTGCTCTGTTAGAGTAACTCTGCTGTAACAACTCTGAGCTGCAAACACTCACTCGGGGTTGGGGCTGGTTTGCCAGCAGGGCACTAGCAGAAACAGCCTGGAGCATCTTAAACCATCACTGAGCTTAGACCTGACCACATAACGCGGTTTTACTTTAGTGGATTAACAAAGAGTCAGTCTCAGACCACCCAAGCCTGGCTTAAACTTCTACCCTATGTACGAGGAATATACCCCAATCCATAGATGTTCATCTACCCAACCCACAGGCACCCAGAGCAAATCAGTTTGCTCTCACTGGAGGCAGCTCACTAAGCACCAGCAACACAGATGTTCTACAGGAGTAAGAATGTCAGACCAAGTGGCACAGGAACACAGCCAGGCGGGGCTGGAACGTCTCCAGAGAAGGAGACTCCACAACCCCCCTGGGCAGCCTGTGCCAGTGCTCTGGGACCCTCCCTGGGAAGAAGGTCCTGCTGAGGTTGATAGGGAACCTCCTCTGTTCCAGCTGGCACCCAGTGCCCCTTGTCCTGTCACCAGATGACCCTGAGAAGAGCCTGGCTCCATCCTCCTGACACCCACCCCTCACAGATTGATAGACAGGAATGAGTTCCCCCCTCAGCCTCCTCTTCTCCAAGCCAAAGAGACGAAGTCAATGGCCATTGATCACTGGGGTGGGGGGAAGAAAAAGAGCAGCTGGCAGCTGGATGATCCAGAAGCCCCATTTCCAGCAGAGATGGAGATTCCAGGCAGTCAGTGAGGAAACTGCCCAGCCGCTGGTATGGCCGGAGGACATCGACAGACACTTCCTAAAGGGTGAAGGGAACAAGCTGGCCCCAAGCTGCTGCTTCTCCATTGACGCTGGCAACTCGCTTTGCCATTCAGCAGTGAAAGTTATAAACAACTTGTGTAGGGGGAAACAATAGGTTTAGAGATGAACCCTAGGAACAGATAAAAGCAGGACACTCCTGCCCAGTCCAACGGTACATGATGTTCTCTGAGCCATGACTGTCCTCTACAGCTCTCAAACTCTTCTGTGGCACCGGATCTGTCTTTATAGCTGTTTGGCAAAGCATCTGCTACCCTGACGGGGCTGTAAGTATCGAGGAAGGACAAACACACAACAGGCTGGAGCCACTCTGGGGTCTGAAGCCACTCAGTAAAAATAAACTGAAGCACCACTCAGCTCCCCATTCAGCAGGAGTGGTTCTTGGAAATGAATGAAGGGAAATAAAGTGCCCCTCGCGTTAGTGTGGAACAGAGGAGGGAGTGTTTTCAAGAGGAAAACATTTAGGTCCTGGGTTTTGTAACAGCAGCTGTGAAGTTACCTCACTGCTGCCAGGCTCTGCACATCTGTAGGGTATTGCTGGTTGCAAGAGTGAGGCCACTTCCCACCCCCGTGATGCTGGGAAGGGTCACGGTGGGCTGCAGACACATTTACCTGTGACTCTGCAAGCAGGACACGGCGTGGCTTTAAAGCCAGGAGTGCTGGTGATAGAGATCACCCAGGCACCAGGACCCCGAGTGCTGGGTCAACACTGGGCTTTAACCCAAGTGCACTCTGAAAGGGATTTTTGCTCCTGCAGGCTCAGCAGAGCGCTCTCCTGGGGAGAAAGGCCTCCCGGGGTGCTGCCAGAGGCTGGTGGTTTGCTTCCCAGTGCTCCCCAAATGCTCAGAGGGCTGGAGCACCTCTACTCTTGGGACAGGCTGAGAGAGCTGGGGTTATTCATCCTGAAGAGAAGTCTCTGGAGGAGAAGTCTCTGGAGGGACCTTATAGCAACCTTTGCATCCCTGGCAGGGGCTGTCAGAGGGCTGGGGAAGGCTGTTCCAAGGGCAGGGAGTGATAGGATGAGGGGTCATGGTTTGAAGTTGGAAAAAGGCAGAGGGAGGCTGAGCAGGGGGAGCAAGGTCTGGAATCTGAGACTGTGGGATCCCTGGACCAGGCTGCTCAGAGAGGGTGTGGAGGCCCCATCCCTGGAGCCATTCAAGCTCAGGCTGGCTGGGGCTCTGGGCAACCTGATCTGGTGAGTGCTGGCCCTGCTTGTTGGGGGCTTGGACTAAATGACCTTTGGAAATCCCTATGATTTGATGAAAGCAAAGCTCCCCTTGATCACAAACTGCCTGAAGTTGCTTCTCTTGGATAAGAGCAGCCCAGCCTTCCTCCAGACAGAGTGAGGCAACCCTGCCAGCCCTCAAAGAGAAGGGTTTTATACAGGCTGTGTCCATTCAGACTCCTTCTACCACTCCATCGTGGTGCTGCCAAATCTCTCCCTGAGCTAATCCAGCTTCCTCAGGCTACTTAGAGTCCAAGTGACAAGTGCAGGGAATAAACCTTCCCCACTCCTGGCTCCTCCGTGCTCTGCTTAGCCAAGTGATGCTTGTAGGAGCTCTCTGCACGCCCCAACCACGGGGTATTTCACTGAGCCCAGATGTAATTTGTTAACGGGGTAATGTAAGCACGGTCGGCCGCAGATGTCCCAGCAGATTTAAGCCTTTGGGTCTGCATCAGGATTCCTTTAAGGTTGCTAATAGAGTAAAGGGATTGATTAATTAGCTCGGAAAGCATCTGACTTCCCGCTTTTGTGGCAGGGTCTGGTGGGATGTGCAGTCACTTGACAGTGAGCGGAGGAAGAGCCGCGTCGGATGCCAGGCATACCACAGGCAGCAGCAGGGCCAGCTTTGGGCCAGCAGAGTAAACACTTCAGGTCCAGTAGAAAAACTGGCTTGTTTGGAGGCTGCTGCTGTGTAATTAAACGCAGGAAAAGGAAAAAACACAGCTGCCACCTCCTCGCTCCACTGCTCACAACAAGGCTGGCGGCTGGTTGGGGGGAAGCTGGGCATAGGCAGGTTTTGGGGACAATTTCAGCAGGTCTGAGGTCAAATGTGCAGCACTAGAAACTGGAATCAGGTTCAGCATCCTCGTCTTGTGTGCTTGTGGAAATCTTGTGTGCTTGTGGATCTGACCTCCAAATACTTGCCCAGTGCAAGGGGGTTTGCATTGGTGCAGTGGGACAGAACCATTGACTGTTCCAGGCTGGAAGGGACATCCAGAGGGCATCTAGTCCAACCTCCCTACACAAGCAGAGACATCTCTACCTAGGGCAGGTTGATCAGAGCCTCAGCAAGCCTGACCTTCAATGACTCCAGGGATGGGGCCACCACCACCTCCCTGAGCAGCCCATTCCACCCATTTCAGCCATTAACCCCCCTCATAGTGACCAACGTCCTTCTCATCTCCAGTTTAAATCTCTCTTTTCCCAGCTGGAACCCAGTGCTCCTTGTCCTATCCATACAAACCCTTTGAAACAGATCTTCCCCTGCCTTCATGTAGTTCCCTCAGGTACTGGAAGGTCAAAAGAAGGTCCGCCCCAGAGCCTTCTCTTCTCCAGGCTGAACAGCCCCAACTCTCCCAGCCTGTCCTCACAGGAGAGATGCTCCATTCTCCCAATCATGTTGGTGACCCTAATTATCACCAGATAAACCCTCTATCTGTTTCAAGTTGTCTTTCCCAACAACAACAACAAGAACTTGAGCTGCTGGGAAGGGTCTTTACCTACCCCCTGGCTTGTACTGGTGGGTTACTGGCTGCGGGGTAAGGCAGCAGCTTGTTTAAATAAAGATCTTTGCTCAGAGGAAGCTTATTAATTCTCACTCAGTGTCAGGGGCAGCGGAGAAACGGCCTGACGAAGAACTTCAAACGCTGGGGAAATACAGTCAACCTATAAACAGGAAGTTTAAAAAAATATTAATAAAACCCTTAAATCTCAAGGCATGTCCTGCCCATAATCACCACACGCTCAGCTGCCACCGCGCCGCTGCGTTTTCCTTCCTGGAGGCATCTGAGGTTGTGGTTGCTTGTCCTTAGCAGAGCTCCTGCTCCCTGGTAGCAGGTGGACTCTCAGAGGCATCAGCATCTCTGCTGGCAGAACGTTGTATTAAACCTATATATTTATATTTAAAATATTTTATATTCTATTTAGTTTTCATTCTATTTCTATTTTTAATCTATTTCTATTTTCATTCTCTTTCCATTTTCATTCTCTTTCCATTTTCATTCTCTTTTCATTTTCATTCTCTTTCTATTTTAATTTTCTTTCTATTTTCATTCTATTTGTCTATTTCTATTTGTATTCTACTTCTATTTGTCTTCTATTTGTCTTCTACTTCTATTTGTTCTCTACTTCTATTTGTCCTCTCTTCATATTCTACTTCTATTGTTATTATTTTTCTATTTTTATTCTATTTCTCTTAGTGTTTTCTAAATTCATTACATTTATCATCTTATATCAATCATAAATAACTTGATATTTTATTTTGATTAAAGAAAACCACACAACCTCCAGCTCAGTGCCATGTACAGCTTGCTTTAGCGCTGTCACTCGTTGTTCGCTGTGTTTGGGGTGGCTGCACACCAGGCTGTGCAAAGTGCAAGGAGCAAAGGATGGAGCTCAGCACCGCGTGACCCAGCGCTGCCTCCTGGGGCCACCATGGGGGTGATGGATCCTACCTACGCAGGGGTTTGACCCCAAGAAAGGGGGTGTTGGCCTGGGGCATCGCAGTGCCTGGCAGTGGCTGCTCATGCCATCTGCTGGTTGGATTCCTGTGAGTTGGAGGGATTTTGTGCAGCGAACGTTTTCAGGAGCGAGTGCATTCAGTTCAGCTCTGCAAGGGGCTGGGTTTTAGAGGAGCTGAGGGCACCTCTGAATGGAAGGTGCAGAGCAGGCTGGGGACTCTGAGCAGCCCGGGATGCACGCTGTTCCTTACTGCAAGCATCCCACACCAACAGCACTGCATGGAGTGGGCTTGAGTGCCAGACTGGGGGAGGGAGAGTGGGCAGAGTAGGACTCCAGCTGGGGCAAATGTGGACCAGCGTGATGGGACAGCAGGTGGGAGATGGGATGAGGATCGCATGTTGGCAGTGCCCCAGTGCCAAACTCGGAGCAGGACAGTGGCTTTGTGCTGCATTGAAGTGAACCTGTTGTGCAAAAAGATGGGAGCCTGATCCCATGGGATGCTGCAGCTCCACACCCTGAGAAGGGAAAGTTATGCTAGCTCTGTCACCAGAGTGAGCAGGAGGAAAAGCCTGGATGTGGGGGGCAAAAACCCCTCCATGCAGACATGTTCCAGTGATCACAGCAAAACCCTGAATCACTTGAGCATCTCCAGACAATCCCACAGGGAAGGAGAGTCGTGTCAGCCCCTCATGCTTTCTGAGCAGTTTAGCTGCATCTGCTGAGCAGGCAGGCAGCTCCCTTCCCACTCCCCTGTCGGGGGCAGTCAGAAGTCAAGGGAAGGCTGTTCCCAAGGGCAGGGAACCATAGAATGAGGGGTCCTGGTTTGAAGCTGGAAAAGGGCAGAGTGAGGCTGGACAGGAGGAAAAGGCTGTTGAATCTGAGGGTGGAGGATCCCTGGACCAGGCTGCTCAGAGAGGGGGTGGATAGGGCTCTGGGCATCCTGGTCTGGTGAGCGAGGTCCCTGCTTGTTGTAGCGGGGTTGCACTGGATGCCCTTTGAACCTCCCTTCCGACCCAACAGAGTCTATAATTCTATGATTCTGTTACCGTGGGATGATGTGGGGCAGCAGAGGCAGGACGATGATGGAGCTTAAGGCTCTGACTCACGGGCACTGAGGTCCTGCCAGCTAGCACAGCCAGCTCCCGCTGACTTCAGCTCCTGAGAGAGTTCTCGGTGTTTCTCCCTCTTCCCTTTCGGCACAGGAATCGTTACTCATTCCACACACAATGCCAGGTAGGTTTTATTGTGGAACGGGCAATGACATGGAGCGGCTGGGCATGGGAATGCAACTGATTGGAACTCTAGATTTCCTACATGACTTCAAATCCCAGATATTAAGATTTTGGCACCGACTCCACTTTGGAGGATAATTATGTGCTATGATCTAATTTTTGGGATCTGCACTTCAGTGCCAAATCTCTACGGCTTTCCTGTCTCCCTCGAGAGCAGCTCGAGCTGCAGGTTCCTTAACTCTCTCGTTCCCCAGCTACTTGTGGCTTCTAATCTATTTATTCCCACCTTTCTTTTGAGTCTTTCAGGAAAGCCTCTACCCAAACCTGGGAGATATCGAGCTTTTAGGGTCCTGATCACTGTAGTCCATAGGGGAAAAAATGAAGTGGGAAAAAAAATAGAGGGGAAAGAAAATAGAGTGGAAAAAACTAAGTTGAAGTGTGATGGGCTTGACAACTTTTGACTTCCATGCGCTATTCCAGTCTGAATCATAGAATTATGTACCCTCCCTGGGAAGAAGGTCCTGCTGAGGTTGATAGGGAACCTCCTCTGTTCCAGCTGACACCCAGTGCCCCTTGTCCTGTCACCAGATGACCTTGAGAAGAGCCTGGCTCCATCCTCCTGACACCCACCCCTCACAGATTGAGAGACAGGAATGAGGTCCCCCCTCAGCCTCCTCTTCTCCCAGCTCCAGAGCCCCAGCTCCCTCAGCCTTTCCTCGTCAGGGAGCTGCTCTCCTTCCTTCATCATCTTCATTGCTCTGTGCTGGACACCCTCCAGCAGCTCTGTGTCCTTCTGGAGCTGAGGGCCCAGCACTGGACACACTGCTCCAGATGTGAAAGCCAAGATGTCTGCAGGTTTCATGCCTGGTACCACTGTAGATGGACGTGCACACAGGAAGATCCCTACAACTCAATCACTAATGATTCTCCTAAATCCTTACAAGAAAAAAAGCCAAGATGCAAGTCAGAGGAGCTGCAGCATCCCAGGGTAATGTCCTCTCTGAAAGATGCCTTTGGGTCGTGTCCCTCGGCACAGTGGGAACTGCGGTGGGGACTCTGCAGCTTCATCACTTCTCTGCAGGATGTTTTGGACTCCTGCTGCTACCACACCTCCTCCTGCCCCAGATTCCTCAAGTTGAGGCAAGTTCAGCTGCAGTAACGGCGGCTGCAGCCTTTGTGCTCGTTCTGCTCTGTGTAAATAACTCAGAGAAGGCAAAGCACGGACCTGGAGTGCACAGGGGAAAGATTTCATGCCTATCCCTGCCGTGCACGGCAGAGGCTCCTTCAGGTTCTCACAATTCATGCTGCTGCAGCTCCGATGGGTATTACCTCTGCTCTGATTCATTCCTTCACACTTCAGCTTAACTCTCCTGCAAGGCTGTTTCACTTTCTAACTGACTAACTGGAGGCTTTGTGTGCGAAGCACTGGAGGATTCAGTTTTAAGCTGTGTGTGATACCTCTAGGAGTGGCCAGGAGCACTGGGGCAGAGGCATGGGAAATCTGCACACCCAACCCCAAAGGAAAAGTGGGGTAAAATGGGTGGAAGCTGCATTCACAGAATCACAGAATCATTTCTGTTGGAAAAGACCTTCAAGATCACCGAGTCCAACCATGAACCCGACTGTCCCGAGTGGGTTTCATCCTGATATCCCCTGTGGGCTGTAACGTTTCAGCTTTCAGCTTGTAATATATAGGGTGGGCAGGGGCTCATGGTTTGCAGCTGGGAAAGGGTAGAGTGAGGCTGGACAGGAGGAAGAAGTTGTTGAGTCTGAGGGTGGGGGATCCCTGGACCGGGCTGCTCAGAGAGGGGGTGGAGACCCCATCCCTGGAGCCATCCAAGCTCAGGTTAGCTAGGGCTCCGGGCAACCTAGTCTCATGAGTGCTGGCCCTGCTTGGTGCAGGGGGTTTGGACTGGATGCCCTTTGGAGCTCCCTTCCAACCCAACCCATTCTGTGATTCTATGATTTTGGGGATCACTGCAGCTGATTATTTTAAGTTGGAACTACTGACAGAATCAGCAACACTTTTTAAACCCTCTATAAGCTACAAATTCCAATGGCCACCTGGTTTCTAGCAGGAACAGCCCTCTTACAAGTCCCTCCACCCTGGCACAGTGTCGCAGAAGACTGTTTCCCCAGAGCAGCAGCTTGGCCTCAGCCCCATCAGCAGCCTCAGCTCTTGCTCTGGGGCACTGTGGTACCCCCAGCCAAAATGCAGCAGCACTGGGCCAGCAGCACCTGCCTGGGCTGCTCCAGCTTGCTCGAGTGCATTTATCCCCATTTCCTGATAAAACAAACCATCCCCCTCTGGCTTGCTTCTAGAAAGAAAGAAAAAGAAATCAATCAGCTTCTAAAAACATGTTAAAGTAAACAACAAGCACTGAAAATCTGTTTTCCCTTGTTTTCCTTAGTAGGAAGTCAGCAGCCTCACAGAGGGCTTTGATGTGGGGATACACATTTGATGTCAGCACTGCTGACAGACAGGCGTGGAAAGGCTCCGGAGGAGGGTTTGGGTTCACACAAACACTCCCATGTTCATGTTCATCTCTCCAAGGGTGTCCCAGTGCTCCCAACTGCCTGGCTCTGTGAGTCCCAGACGCCGCGGTCCAATGAGGATGGGGTCCCCCAGGCACCTCCTCAGCTGCTGTCACCAGAAATGACACGTGAGGATTATTTTTTTCTCACTTTAGTTCCTGTTTTGGCTGGAGATGAAAAAGCAAAGTGTCAAGAAGTTAAGAGAACCCCCCTCCTCCCCACCCTCGAGGTACGGGAGATGCTCGGGGAAAGGTTTGATCTGAATCTCTGTGAAGACTCAGGTGAGTGGAAAAGCCCAGGAGCCTACACGGGCTTTTAAAACCTTGTGATCTCCTGAGCTGAGTTGCAGTCACTCCCCGGAAACATCAGGGAGTCATCTACAGCCACCTTCAAAGTGGCTTTTTAATTCGCTGGATGCAGGAAGCTGAGCAGCCCCTGGGGTTGGGGAATCATAGAGGGGGTTAGGAAGTGCCCCAGCCCTGCTGAAAAGCCTTTCTCCATCCACAGCTACTCGAGACAGGATGATTTTTTTTATACCCCAGGGACGAGGAGAGTGTGAGGACTGACCTGTTGGAGAGCAGGGGAGGAGAAAGGGACCTGGGGGTCCTAGTGGCCAGCAGGGTGACTCTGAGCCAGCAATGTGCTCTGGTGGCCAAGAGGGCCAACAGCATCCTGGGGGGGATCAGGAGTGGGGTGGGTAGCCGATGGAGAGAAGTTCTTCTCCCC
>VZRI01014420.1:6961-20611 GCA_013397515.1 Upupa epops
AAGGGAAGGGAAGGGAAGGGAAGGGAAGGGCGAGGGGTGATACTAGAGGCTTTTTAAAGAGCAGCAAGCAGTTCAGCCCTGGTGGGGTCCCTTGGAAGGGAGCCTTTCTCTCTCTACCCATGACAGGGTTGTAGGATGGTCAGCGCTGGAGCCGGAGCCTTGTTGGGCTGATAGAGTCCCTGAGAGGAGGAAAGGAAAGAAAGGGTTTCTTTGATCTCTGGTTGCCCTCTTCTAATACCGGCTGGTATTAGACTGTGTCTGGTGTGAGCCTCTCCTTTATCCCTGGGTGTTGTCAGGTTGGATCAGCGTGATCTGCTCTGGATAGGACTCTCTGAGGACAGAGCGCAAAAGGGAGCTCTGGTTGTGTTGCTCTTGTGTCTCTGGGGCTGAAAGACCTGCTGAGCTGATAGAAATAACCTGGCACATGGCTCATGGGCTGTGCACGCAAGTAGCCCGTTACCTGGGCAAAGGGAGGAACCTGCAGAGTGGCCCTCCAGCAGTTGGCTTGGTTGGAGCAGGAGACTAGAAAGTGACAGCAGCCAAGGTCTGAGCCTGCGGGGCTCTCCTGTGTCTTCACGGGACAGTGAGAGAGGTAACGAACTTCACGGCTGAGCTATGGCTTTGTCTTTGTGGGGAATTTCTGCTCCAGAGTTCCACGTTCAGGTTTTGGTGGCAGTTTGTCTTCCCAGCAGCGTTTCCCCTGACAGGGGAATCGCTGAACTAGAGGCTGTCAACAAGTAGTTGGGGCCATGAGGCAGCTCAGAGGTGGAGGAACCAGCCTACCTCTGTAGGGCTGTAGCTCCCTCACATCCATAGGGTTGTAGCTCCGTCTTCTCTGTCTCTTTAGCATCCTTGGGCTACCCCAGCGCTGGATGCTCCAGCCACCAGTTTCCACTGCCGTGTAAGAGGTTTTGGACCGGTGGGGGAAGAGCGGGTCTGTTCTGCAGGGGTTTAATAAGAGGGGACGTGGTGAGAGCTGGCTGCGTTAGAGGAGTCTGTCAACTCTGGATGAAAGGAGGGTTTAAAGTGCTGTCAAAGAGGTTGGCTGAGCAGGTGAGCTGAAAGAGATCGGAGACACGGAACGGGCTCCTTCTGCTTTCCTCACTGGACAGAGCTAAACTGGAAGCAGGATGTTTAGGCTTTGCTTTCAAACTCTTCAGGAAAGTCATCTGGACTAAGACGAGCTGACTCTGCTCATCGGGTGTGATTCAGCCAGCGCTCAGCAATAGCTGAAGGAGGTGTGGAGAGGCAGCTGAGTGGGAAGTGTTTCACTTGTCAGTCCCTTTGTACCGGTGAGAGCCTCCTCCAAAACGGAATTGTCATCTTTCCCTCCCCTCAGGTATAAAGGATGGAGGTACCTGAAGGTGCCTGGAGTTCAGACACCGTAAGGATCATCAGGGCAAGCAAATACTGGCCACAGCTTCTTCACAAAAGGTTTTCCACCAGCAGGCTGAGGCCAAGGGTAGCAGACAGCTCTCTAGAGAGCAGTATATCCCCAGCTCCCGTGGCTGCAAGCAGAGCAGTGTATCCCCACACCAAGAGCTGCGGGAGGTGGGGATGAGCTATGGGTTTACATCTGGTGGCCTTTGGGGTGGTAGTGGAGATCCAGTGTGTAAAGGCTTTACGTTGTGGTGGTAGAGCTTCTCTGAATGCAGTCATTTTCTAGTCCTTCAGCAGAAAATACCTGCAGGGGTGATGTCAGGGGGGTGACAGGGTACTTGGCCAACGACAGAGCCACACAGAGGGAGGCAAAGCTCTGTTCATTCATAGAGTCAGGACTTGCAAGGAGTGACTTCCTCTCTGTGCCTTTCCAGTCATTACAGGTTCTCTTTCAGTATCTTGTTCGATTCAGCTCCCCCACGGGTGGAAATTTGCTGCCCACATCTCCCAGGTGGACAAGAGGAGACTTCTTGGCAAAATCAGACCCGTGTGTCCTCGGGATGTCCCTTGCTGTGGTTGCAGCTAGCGGGGCTCCAGCTGCATCCTGGCTGTTAGGCTTCCCTGTCACAAAAACCCCTGACAGGGGGTGTGATGGATTTTGGTGTTTAGCTGGTGTGAAAATCAAAAAGAGCTAGTTCAGGGAGGAAGGACTGCAGGCTGGGCTCTGCTGGGAGAAGTGGCCTTCTGATCCGTGCTGGCATCACCTTCCTGTGACCCCACCGTGTGATTCACACATCCCACGGCGTTCGTTCCTATTAGATCGTGGCGTCTGGTGCAGAGCTCAGCAGCTGGACCTCCCGACGCTGTGGCAAAGGCTCTGAGCGTTTCCTTGGCTTTTCCAGGGTGTGAGAGAGCCTGAAGCTTAAAGGGGATTGACTCTGATCCAATTGATGCTCGTGTTTGCCGTCAGACCTTGAGGCAAAGTCCCGAACCCCTTGCTTCACGTGGGTTTGTTGTGGCTCTCATCCTGCCCTCTCCGTCTGTAGTGCTACCGTGGGTTTTTTAAATCCCTCGTTTGTGCAACCTAGAGACAGATTTTAAATCCTAAATCAGCTCTGACTGGGGGGATTAAACCTCGAGTGTTTAAACGACAGGTGATCTTTGTACCTGTCTGAGCGATGCTGCTTTCGAAACTGAAATAATCCGGAGATGGGTTTGGGTTTTGTGGGAGATGCCAGGTGTGAAGTGTGGGGCTGTTCCTGCGAGGAGACAGCCGCTAGGAGACACTGTCACTGCGTCTATCGCAGTCAATGACAGGGAGGCAGAGCAGGTGTCCGGGCAAACCCAACCTCAGAGCCGTCTCACCCTCTCCAGTTCACGTTCATGGTTAAGGAGTCAGCTGAATCCTCGTGGTGGTTGAAGATGCAGAAGGCTCTCGCTTCTCGTTGTGGTTTCATTAGTGAAATAGCTGGAACTGGGGCGGTTTGGTGTGCACGGAGTGAGGGAGCTGGTGTCATATAAAGCGACACCGATGCAGAGCTCCTGTTCTCTTCGTTGTAGCAGATGTACTGCCTTGATATTTGACCTCAGCAATAGCTACCTTGACAGGATAAGAAGAGCCAAACCCCAAATCTCAACTGCATTGTGTTCTTCCTCTCCAAACAGAACTCTTCCTGCCTTCTTCTTAGGAAGAAATCACTCCCTGTGCTGAGGCACTGGAACAGGTTGCCCAGGGAGGTTGTGGCTGCTCCATCCCTGGCAGTGTCCAAGGCCAGGCTGGATGGGGCTCTGGGCACCCTGGTCTGGTGAGAGGTGTCGCTGCCCATGGCAGGGGGCTGGCACTGGGTGGTCTCTGAGGTCCCAGCCTAAACCAGTCAGTGACTCTATGATTCTTCTGTAGATACTATCTTCACTCCTGAGTTTCATGTCTCTGAAGCGGCAGTTCCGTGGTTGTGGATGCAGTCTGTCTGTGCTACCTGATCGAGTTTGGTCCAGAGCAGGGAGCACATGATGCTGTTTCTCTAAAGTCAGCCACAGTGTGTTGTGTGGCACTCAGGTTCCTCACTGGCTGTGTCCAGACAGTCCACTCAACACCAAGCAAACACAGGAGGCACAAGCACCCTACCTGGCCTCGAGCCCCGCGAGCGCACGTGAACCCATCAACGATTCTGCAACGAGTGTGAACCTTAAGATCTCATTTATTACCTGGGATTAGTGCTCCAGTCGTGTGGCTGTGGTGGGTTTGGATCCTGGAGTGGGAACACAGCCTGCAAGAGACACTGCCAACACTATGCTGTACGACAGAGAGTCAGGAGAACGGGCTATGCGGGTCACGGTGGTGGTGCTCAGGCACCCACACAGGAGAGTGGGCTGTGGGGACCTGCCGCGGTGTGTACAACAAGCACACCCACACACACTGCTTGGCAGCTCCGTGCCTAGCCTGTCATTTCCTCACAAACCTCCTCTAAATGGAAGCCTGACGAGGAGCGCTGGCACGGGCGGTGAGATCCTTCAGCCGATGAAACCCTCCGCGTGCGCTCGCTGTTGGTTTTGCGTGGGATTTGAGCAGCGTTGACTGCAGGGGGGGTGGGGGGAGATGTTCAGATCGCTGAATCGTTCAGGTTTGTTGGAAAAGACCTTTCAGGTCGTCGAGCCCAACCCACTGTGTTTTCCCCTTCCGTGGGACAGATGGGGTGGCTGTAGCCTGTTAATTAGACGTAGCGGCTGCGGCTCGGAGCGCTCTCGCTGTTAGCGATTGCACGTCTCTCCTGGTTGTGGAATACAGTAGAGTTAGGCTCTGCAGAAGGTCTCTGCTGTTCCTTCGAGCCCGTGTGATGACACAGTGATTCTCAAACGGGTCTAGTGGCCTTCAGCTGCGTTTCAGAAAGGAATTTTCAGCTAGACATTTGCTCCACTTTTTTCTACAGACCCAGATCCTTGCGGAGCCACACAAGGAGGAAAATCCTTCTTGTAAAGGCTGTGGGGGCTGATTCATTCTGAATTTTTTGGAAGAAGCCAAGGACTGGATCAGAGAGGTTAGAGAGACAAAGGCTAATGTTTTCAAAACTTACTGTAGCTCGCTGTGAGGGAAATGAACATCAATGCTCCCTCTTCTGTGGACAGAAATGAACAAGTACTGCGTTCGGTTTTGGTCCCCGCTAGACAAAACAGAGGCAGACCGACTGGGGAGGGTCCAGAGAAGGGCGACCGGGATGATCAGGGGACTGGAAGATCTCCCATGTGAACACAGGCTGAGAGAACTGGGGCTGTTCAGCCTTGGGGGAGAGAAGGCTGAGGGGAGACCTTATTGCGATGCTCCAGTCCATCGAGGGTGGCTGCCAGGAGGATGGAGACTCCCTTTTCACAAGGAGTCCTGTGGGAAGGACAGGGGGAATGGTTGCAAGTTGCTCCAGGAGAGATTCCCACTGAATTCAAGAGGAAAGTTGTTCACACTGAGAGCTGTCAGCCAGTGGAAGGGTCTCCCAAGGGCAGGGGGGGATTGCTCAGCTGTAGACAGTGTTAAGGCTCAGCTGGATAGGGCTCTGGGCCAGCTCATTCCAACTGGATCCTGCTTTCAGAGCTTGGACTGGGTGATCCCTGAGGTCCCTTCCAACCCATGAACCTGTGAAGTAGGTGTAAAACAGTGATCACTAAGAACTCCCATACAACATGACATTTCTAGCCTAAAGAATGACTGCATTTTTCTTCTTCATCTTCCTCTGTCCCTTTGGGCTCCCAAGCAGGAGCACCGGGAGCTGTCGGTTTGTGGCAGTCACTGTTCCCTTGTTTAAAAGCGCTCTCGTTAAATCCACACACACGTAGCATCTTCAGTATCTCCTCATTTAATACCTTTTCACCCTCCACGTGATTTCATTCCCTTCCCCAGCCCAACGCTGTCGCAATACCTGCTGCTTACAACGTTTAATAGCGTGAGGTCTTGAAAACACTGGCTGAGGCTCTCTAATCCATCAGCTCCTCTCGCTGCCCATCTGCTAATGAAAACTCCTCTCTTGCCAAGGCAGAGCAATCTTTCACACTCTTAGCCTCCAGCTCCTTCCCTGTGAACGCTGCTCCCCCAGGCATGTGAGCAATAAAAATAAGCATGCTGTTATATAGTTAATCCTTCCTCTGCATTCATTTCAAAGCCTCTCACTGTACTTAGAGCTTTAAGACAATTAGCTCCAATTCACAGCGAGGTGCTGAGGGAAGACAACAGGCGACATTGAAAGAACATGAACAGGAGCCAGCACAGCGCCCAGGGGGCCAAGAAGGCCAACAGCACCCTGGCCTGGATCAGGAAAGGGGTAACCAGCAGGAGTGGGGAAGTGATGATGCCCCTGTACTCTGCACTCATGAGACTGCACCTTGAGTACTGGGTCCAGTGTTGGGCACCACAGGATCAAGATATTGAGGGGCTGCAGTGGGGCCAGAGAAGGGCAGGGAGGCTGGGGAGAGGGCTGGAGAACAGGGTCTGTGAGGAGCTGCTGAGGGAACTGGGGTTGTTTAGTCTAGAGAAGAGGAGGCTGAGAGGAGACCTTAGTGCTCTTGACAGCTACCTGAAGGGATGTTCTGGTGAGGCTGCTGCTGGTCTCTTCTCCCAGATTCCTAATGATAGGATGAGGGGAAATGGCCTCAAGTTGTGTCAGGGGAGGGTTAGATTGGGTCTGAGGAAGAAGCTCTTTGCTGAGAGAGTGGCTGGGCACTGGACCAGGCTGCCCAGGGAGGGGGTGGAGTAGCTAGAGCACTTGAGTCCAAGATCTAGGGGTTGGGGAGAGGTACTGGGATGAGGGCTGGACTTGGTGGTCCTGGAGGTCCTTTCCAGCCACGAGGATTCTATAATTCTAACTTTTACCCGTGCAAACAATTCCAAAGTTTGGATCCTTGCAAGGAGGAACAATAATAAAGCCCCCAAAAGGCATCAGAGGATCAAAACCCACTCCTGGAGTTAGGAGAACAGCATGAGTTTCCCCAAATCGCTCCATTTCAGGTGTACTCATGTGCCAGAGGAATCACATCCGCTGATGACACGAAGGCAAAGGGGAATTTAGAATGGAAAACCTATTGCTTTTTTACTTTCCCAGAAAGAATCCCTTCGATTCAGCCCAACTGCATTTTCATTTCAAACCTATTTTTCCACTGAATTAAAGTTCAGTGAAAAGAGGAAGCCTGAAGTGAAATAGTAGGGGCTATAATACGACCGAGAGCTCTTTGTCGTGCAGCAGGGAGATGGTTTGGGTTGCTAAAAGGATATTTGTTCTAATTTTAAAGCGTTGCTGACAGGCTCCAACCGCTCCTCTTTTTGTCTGACTGCATCTGCTCTGTTTCTTCACTCTTAAAAAAATGCAAACACAGAGTCAAACATCAGGGAGGTCAGGCTCTTCTCCCAGGCAGCCAGCGCCAGGATGAGAGGGCAGGGCCTGAAGCTGCCAGGGGAGGGTTAGGTTGGCTGTTAGGAAGCCCTTCCTCAGGGAAAGGGTGCTCAGAGCCTGGACTGGACTGCCCAGGGCAGTGGGGGAGTCCCTGTGTCTGGAGGTGTTGAAGGACAGCCTGGCTGTGGCCCTTAGTGCCCTGCTCTGGCTGATGGGGTGATGTCAGGTCCTGGAGGTCTTTCCCAGCCTCAATAATTCAGTGATTCTGACTCTGTGAGCTGTAGCAGTGCCCTGCTCTGGTTGATGTGATGATGTTAGGTCCTGGGCTGGGCTGGAGGTCTTTCCCAGTCTCAATAATTCAGTGATGCTGTGATCAGTGATTTCTCCAGGCTGCTTTCTGCTCTACAGCCTTGGTTTTTGCTGTGTTCTCAACTCTGAGCTGTTTCTGTAGGCAGTTCCATTTTACAGACAGTCATCGAATCGCAGAATGCTTTGGGGTGGAAGGGACCTTTAAAGGTCACCTCCTCCATCCCCCCCACCTCCTAAGCTGAGGGCAGTTTCCCAGAGGGTCCTTTTAACCATCTCCTTTAAGTAGTGGAAGTTTTGCTCTCTTAAATGCAGTGTCCTGACTGTACTCTTTGCCTGACCCATACCCCTCAGGACGGTGAGCTTCAGCAGTGCTTGATCACTGCACCCAGGCTGCCTCCAGTCCAGATGTCATCAGTGAGCTCGCTTGTGCTGGTGACCATCAGATCCAGTGTCTCATTCTCTTGGGTAGGACTGACTGTTGCCTGACTTATGAATCATAGAGTCCCAGAATCATTCAGGTTGGAAAAGACCTTCAAGATCATCAAATCCAACTGTTACCCCAGCTGTCCCAAGGCCACCCTGGCCCCTGAGCTCCAGATCTCCACGACTATGAAACACAGCCAGGGATGGCAATTCAACCCCCTCCCTGGGCAGCNTTTTACAGACAGTCATCGAATCGCAGAATGCTTTGGGGTGGAAGGGACCTTTAAAGGTCACCTCCTCCATCCCCCCCACCTCCTAAGCTGAGGGCAGTTTCCCAGAGGGTCCTTTTAACCATCTCCTTTAAGTAGTGGAATTTTTGCTCTCTTAAATGCAGTGTCCTGACTGTACTCTTTGCCTGACCCATACCCCTCAGGACNTTCTCCTCAGGGCTCTCTGGGAGTCTCCTGGGTTGCTTACAGCTCGCTGGGTTACTTTTCCAGCCTGTCTCTGCTGGGTGGGCAGGATGTGACTGCTGTTACCAAAGTCAGGTGTATTGTTGGCTAGTACGAAGGTCTCTTCCGAGCTGCTGTGTTTCCAGCCTGCAGCATCACTGGGGACCAGTGTAGACCCTGAAGGTGGTGGAACTGGCATTGTGTCCAGGGTAATGAACTTGGGTGAAGCAGAGTGCTAACATGGAGAGGGGAGGCCTCTCCAGTGCCCAGTACAGGGAGAGAATGACATCCCTATCCTGCTGGCCACACTAGTGCTGATCCAAGCCAGGATGCCATTGAACTTCTGGGCAACCTGGGCACCCCACTGGCTCCTGTTTAGCTGCTTGTTGACCAGTACTGCCAGGTTCTTCTCTGTTCCTTCCAACCTTAACCCTTCTGAAGTTCTGCCTGCCGTGGGTACGTGATGTGTAGCTGTCTCCACATGGTATCTTCGTGTCCGTTCTTCCACACCTGCTGTGCCACATCCATGTCACTGATTCTCATAAGCTGGCTCCTCTGGCTGTGATGCTCCTCAGATAAGTGCCCTTACCCACTGGGTGGGTTCTTGGCAGGCTTTCGTCATCTTCTGGGTGCTCACGTGCACACCAGCATCACAGCCGCTTCTGCGGCCGCAAGCTGAGGTGCTGTGATGGCCCATCAATACATTTCCCTGTGTGAAACACTAATGAGCTTGGTCTGCTCATCACGAGGAGCACAGAAAGCATGGCTGGAGTTAAACCACAGTCTCCAGTCATACAGAGTGTGGAGACTGTGGCTGCTGAGCACACAGAGGGCACACCGAGCACAGACTGCTGTAGGTCACATCCTCTGAAGCAGAAAGCGATCTCACTAATGAAGCATCTGGTCCTGATCGGTGCAAGAACCACTCTTGCTCTAGTGATGGGGGAAAGGTTTGTGCTTGGGATGTGTTTGAGGGTACAGAAAACCATGGCATCCCCACGGGCTGGCAGCTGGGACATAGGTGTCACCTGGCTGCTATTTACAGCACAGCAGTCTGGGACGCGGCAGACTCCCCAGCCTGGCATTGCAGGGTGGATTAGAACAGGCAGGTGGCAACATCCCACGCTGGGAACCGCCGGGAAATCCTGTTCCTGTTGATAGGAAAAGTGCCAGAGGAACTTTCACAGCTCTGCAGGCCACCAGCTGTGGTGTCAAAGCACCTCTGCAGGGAGCCTTGTGCTGCTGTTGCCTTCCCGCTTGCTCTGCTGGACTGGATGGGGTTCCCAGTGGTTCTTTCTGAGGGCAACCTGGACGACCCTCTGAAAGGCTCAATGTTAAGGGCAGAATGACCTGGTAGCAGTCTCCATCTCTTAGGTCCAACCTAAACGACTCTCCAGCTCTATTTTTCTAGCGAAGGAAACAGGAACCATTCATTGAGCATCGAGAAAAGATGCTGAATAAGGCCCCTTGCTGTAGGGCTGCAGGGAGAGCAGGAGCAACACGGAGTTTGGAGCCAACTGGGTTGGTAGGGTTGATTTCTTCTCTACAGGGAGCTGTTTCTAATTCAGGATCTCAGCCTAGATTGGCCGATTGCTAAAGCAGAGTGATTTTTCTGTGCTGTTCAACCTGCCTGTGGAACCGGTTCATCGCTTCGACTCCTTGACAGACTGCTGTGTCGACAGCGTAGGATGGATCTCATTGTCTTGGAGAAGTGTTGAGTGACAGTTGAATTCTTCTGGGTGGTTACAGTTCATAATATTTGCTGTTCGGGCTCTGTGTTGAAGGTATAAAGTCACTGTGATATCCAAATCCCTCCTCCTCATGCAAATACTGGAGGGTTGCAGCAGGCAGCACGTGGGCTGCTCCCGATGGGAGGGAGCTGGAGATCCCTACAGCCACCCTTCATCGTCACTTGGAAGCTGCCCAGAGCTGAGGAGAGGAACCTGCCAGCGTGGGGCACGGGTTGAACAGGCACGTTGGACGGGAGCTGCACAAACAGCAGTTGGTACCTGGAGGTCAGACTTGGCCTCAGGACTGAGAACTGGAAATGAGGGGTAGAAGTTAATTACTGTCTCATACGTGTGGGCTAGTGCCTGGAAATTACCCCGGGTCACGCAGTGACCGCACAGCATCCCCGTGTGAAGCATTTCCATAGACACCATACGGAGATCACAGGTGCTGTCATCTTCTGTTTCTTCATTACTTCCATGAGGGGAAAGAAGGAAAATAGAAGGAGGATTTTAACTCCCAGGCTGTTTCCCTACTCTTTCCTTTCTTGTAGGTCTTTTCCAACCTTCATGATTCTGTGATGCTTTATACTACAGGCAAGACACGGTGGTCATGACAGCCTGCCTCCTCATTCACGATGTGTAGTGACTGGGCATGTCCAAGCCAGGATGCCAGTGGCCTTTGGTGCCACCTGGGCACCCTGCTGGCTCCTGTTCAGCCAGTTGTCCCCCAGTGCTGCCAGCTCCCTCTCTGCCAGGCTGCTCTCCAGCCACTCATCCCCAGGCTGTAGCTGCAGGGGGTTCTTGTGGCCAAAGTGTAGGACCCTGCCCTTGGCCCTGTTCAACCTCATCCTGTTGGCCTCTGCCCAGTGACCCAGCCTGTGCAGATCTCTCTGCAGCACCTTCCTCCCCTCCAGCAGATCAACACTGCCCCTCAGCTTGGAGTCATCTGTGAATTTACTAAGGGGAGATTCAATCCCCTCATCCAGGTCATCAGTAAAGTTGTTGAACAGAAGTGTCCCCAGCACTGATCCCTGGGGGACACCAGTGCTCAGTGGGGGACACCAGCCGGATGGGCACCATTCACAGCCACTCTCTGTGCCCTGTGAGGAGGCTGAAATTGATCTGTTATGGGCATCTGCACCGGCTTCCCTCTCGTGAAAGCACCAGCTTGTTCCCGAAGCGTCAGGATGTTTGGGAACACAGGGGTTTTCCTTTTGCTGTTTGTTTTTATTCCCCTGAAGCTTGAAACATCCCCCAACCTGAGGAGGACTGTTTACTTTTAGAGACAGGCTGCGTTCCTCAGAGCTGCTGTCTGCTGTGTGGGAGCCAAGTGGTTGTTAACAGCGGCCTTTAGGGTGTCCAAACCCCACGACGGAAGGGCCGGTAGGGCGATTCCCAAAGGTGGGAAATCCACTGGTGCCAAACGTTCATCCACAGCTGGGGTGGCAGTGTGGCTGTTGGCAGGGAGGCAGCTGATGGCATCTCACCAACCTTCCATCGCTGCTGGCGTTGTTGTTAACCCGTCAGCTGGCTGAGCAGGGTGACACCCAGGCAGGGCATTCTGACCTGGCAGGGTGTGAGAGAAGAAGGGAAGAGTGTGTTTTCTAGACGTTGGCCCTGAGCGACTGTTGTCAAGGTCTTCTTTGCTTGATGAAGATGTCATGCATCTGCTGAGCTATGGTAGGTGTTCCTACCTCTGAACACGCAGTGATGGGCACACGGCCACTCTTACTTTTCTTAAAGGTTTATCAACAGATTCTCTCTGCTGTTTCACCCGTGCCCTGAGGTATAAAGTGGTTGGGCTCTCTGGAAATGGACTTCACAGTCCCGAATAATCAGAATATTATAGAATCACAGAGAGTTACAGAGTGTTAGGGATGGAAAGGGAGCTCGAAAGATCATCCAGTCCAATCCCCCTGCCACAGCAGGATCACCCAGACCCAGTGGCCCAGGAACACAGCCAGGCGGGGCTGGAACGTCTGCAGAGAAGGCGACTCCACAGCCCCCCTGGGCAGCCTGTGCCAGTGCTCCAGTACCCTCTCTGGGAAGAAGGTCCTGCTGAGATTGAGAGGGAACCTCCTCTGTTCCAGCTGGCACCCAGTGCCCCTTGTCCTGTCCCCAGATGTCCTTGAGCAGAGCCTGGCTCCATCCTCCTGACACCCACTACTCCCTGTAATGGGTGAAAGGTTGGGTTTGAATCTTTACTCATGTTAGTAAGGAATAGAAATTGGTGACAAAGCCACGTGAGGAAGGTGCTGTGCATTTCCTTGCAGCTCGCCTGGCCATCGCCGCTTGTTTGTTTGGGTTTGCCAGGCAGCACTGGCTATTTGCCCAGCTCCTGGCAATCACTTTTCATCAGAGATCAGTACTGGGTGACAACCGACTGAACAGCAGCCAGCAGGGTGCACAGATGGCATGAAAGGCCAATGGCATCCTGGCTTGGATCAGCAAGAGTGTGGCCAGCAGGACTAGGGTTGTCATAATCCCATTGGACTGGGCACTGGGGAGCCTCTCCTTGAGTGCTGGGAGCAGTTCAGAGTCCCTCACTTCAAGAAAGAGATTGAGGGGCTGGAGAAGACCCAGAGGAGCAACAAGCTGGGGAAGGGACTGGAGGGGAAGGCTGATGAGGAGAGGCTGAGGGAGCTGGGGGTGTTTAGCCTGGTAGAGACTCGAGGGGACCTTCTCTCTATGTATATAACTTCCTGAAGGGAAGTTATAGACAGGTTGGAGTCAGACGCTTCTCCCAGCCAGCCGGTGCCAGGACAGGAGGGCAGGGCCTGAAGCTGCCAGGGGAGGGTTAGCTTGGCTGTCAGGAAGCCCTTCCTCAGGGAAAGGGTGCTCAGAGCCTGGACTGGACTGCCCAGGGCAGTGGGGGAGTCCCCGTGTCTGGAGGTGTTGAAGGACTGTGGCCTTTAGTGCCCTGGTCTGGCTGATTGTGGTGGTCATGGATGAGCTCAGAGGTCATTTCAGCCTCAGTCATTCTGTGACCCTTTGGTCATTGAGTCTCATTTCAGATTTGTTCCTCCTCCTCCAAGCGGTTGCCCGCAGGGCTGCTGGGATGGAAGCAGCATCAGTGCTGGTCTTTGTGCTCCAGTCTAGACCTTCCCAGGACCCGTGATCCGTGCCACATGTTGGTTGCAATGTTTTGCTGGGGAACCCATTGATCTGGAAGTCTTTAGAAGCCCTTGGCAGCTGCTCCCAGCCACGTTAACACTCAGTCTGGAGATGTGTGCGCTTGTCCACGGTGAAGCAAGAGGTTTGGCTCGTTGGCTGGGCAGTAGCTGCTGTAACACACCAGTTCTTCATGCAGAGGTGAAGCAGCTGAGTGGTCCTTGGAAGTGTGGGACAGCCAGTGTGGTACCTTTACTCCAAAATATCTTCCCAGGACAGGCAAATTGTAGAGCTGTGAGAGCTTTGCTGTCCTAAACCAACCCACATCTTCTTCCAGTGCACGGTGAGCTCCAGCAGCTTCATTTCCTTTGGCTCGGCTCTGTGTGATGGCCTGGATGAGACCGGGGGATGGGGTTAAAGGATGGGGTTTGCCTTTGCTCCTTTCTGCTGGCAGGCAGGAGGCTCTCAGCAAGTTTGAGCCTGGCTGGGGTTTAGGCTCGGAGTGAGTTTGAGTCACACTTAGCTCGTCTCAGCACTGCTACACAGCTGGCTCCAAGCAACAGGCTGTGGCTTGTTGGAGACTTCGCTAGGTCCTTAGTGCTGTGGGTGGGTGGAGAAGGAGCAGGGTGCTTGGGAAAACCATCTCAGAGGTAAAGACAGCCCCAGTGAGCAGCTGGAGCTGAGAAACACTGAAGTGATGGGCAGGAATGAGGGCTAAATGGGAACGTTCCCTCTGCTCCCTTCACTTCTGGTAACTGAGTGTTGGTGAACAAAGGGAAAAGGGGAAGGGAGAAGCAGAAAGGGAAGGAGAAAGGAAAAATGGGAATGAAGGATAAAGGAAAAGGTAGGGGAAAGAGGAGAGGAGAGAGGAGAGGA
>VZRI01014427.1:0-28952 GCA_013397515.1 Upupa epops
TTCTATAACCCAGGACAGGTGTAATGTTGCATTTTCTCATATTGAACATGCTTAAAATCTATTTAAGTTCCTATTTTGGTGAAACTCTGAGGTGTGAGTTTACTAGCTGAAGTGTGCTTATCTACCATGTTACCAGAAAGTAGTTTGGGTACATTTGAAGTTCTTACATGATCATTCTTATTTTAACATTTCAGAGTTTTCTTATAGGGTAAATTGTCATCATTCTCCATAAGGAATAAAAATACAGACAAGACTCTCCATAAGTCATTGTAGCTGAGTATTTATCTATCTAAGTCCCACTGAATGCAACTGAACTAAAGCAAAATTGTAAAGAAAACTGTATGCAAGGAAGACCATTGATGCTAAATATTTCTGCCTGAAGAAGTTGCTTTCTGCACATATGTCAGTTCTAATTATGACTGCAATGAAGATTTGTCAAATACAAATTAAATAAATTCTTTGTCTTTATTATATCTCTGTTCAATTGTCTCCTCCTCTACAGTCCATATACAATCAGTCTTCTTTTCACCTCCAGTCTGTACTGTAGACTGCAGTTAAGCAATGAAAATCTGACATTTATTTATAGTGGAAAATTTTTGAAAAAATAATGTAGTATATTCACATATTTGTTTCACTAGTACAAAGGTCGTCCTTAATATTCCTTTATTCCAGTAGCTTTTCTTTCTATGAATTTTAATGCTCCCATCCTCATTCATATGCTCATTCATTTCACATTTCATTTATAGGTTTGACAGGAGACAGCCTCACCTCTGCTACTATTACACAACTCTGCAGAGTCCAGTGAAACTATTTAATCTCTTGTATTTCCACAAAGCATGTTGAGATAAAATTTACTGAGGAAATTACATGTGTGGTTACATATTAGTGACTACAAACGAATTTGGCATGAATTTTATATTAGAGGGAAATTCCTCCAGGGATTATTTCCAGCTAAGGAAGAATTTCTTCTTTGCCATTTCTCAGTAATATAATGTTACATAGGAGATCTCCTTCCTGCTGATATAACTTATTGGCCAAACCACCATAGAAAGATTTGTAATATTTGTAATATTTGTAATTTTTGAAACCACATCCAGAAGAATTAGAACCTAAAGGCCATACTCTTTGATTTGTGACATAGCTGGACTCTGAAAACTGCAGGTTTATTTCTTCTCCTTAAAAGTACTTGGGCACAGTTTGGGCCGAGTCTCCAAAACTCCAATAAAATAACTTGAGGTTGTTCCTCTGGGAGTGTCAGGAGGAAATCTGAAGCAGAAGACAGCAGCCCTCCCAAAAAGAATATGCATGAATAAATTGGTAAAGGTCTACACAGAAATATCATTGCTGGCTCATGTGCAGATGGACAGCAAAAGACAATAGATTTCCATCACAAATACACACTTAGAAATGGAAGGAAGTATTACAGAGGCCTTTTAATTTTTTTTCCTTTACAAACTGACTGAAAAGAGTTAAGAGTACTGTACAGGTCAATGCCTGCTTATTTTCACAACCACAGTTCTACTGCAGAGAGAGCAGAATGAGAAAATTCCCATGCTAAGCTATGGAGGTTTTTTTCAACTAGAATGTGCTTTGATGGCAATTGAATCAACCTTTGCACACAGTCACTGACCTCAGATAACAGGGCTACTCCTACTACAGCAGCAGGTGAGACAGTAGAACTGTTCCCACTTTTATGGTCAGACACAAATAACATTATCCTCTCTCCTCCCTCCCAGCTTCTACAGACCGCAGCTTCACTGGCTGTTTATTTAATTCTGACTAATCCTGAACAAAAGCCTTTCAGATAGACAAGGCGAAAACTGAAGCACATACTGCAAGAAAAATAAAAGGATAACTTGAAAAGCAGATACTTTTGCTCCTCAGTCTGATACAAACCAAATTACTGAAGCACTAACTAAATGGAAGTATTTGCTTATAAAAAGAGCAAATTATTTGAATTTACTGCAATTCATCAATGTACAAAAATGTGCCCTTCCTCTCTTTGACTCTTCTCAGATTTATTCTTGCTGGTAGAATAAAACAAATGTCACAGAGAAGTTAACTTTACAAAAACCAAAACCAAATAATGATATCATAAAAGCTTATTTACTGAAGTCTTCCAACTGACTTAGAGAAATCTGGATATCTACACCACAGTTTACTCTGTACAGGCAACATACACTTCACCATCAAAAATTACTGGATTTCCACCAGAAACCTTTATAGCTGTAAAACACCAGCCTTAATACTGAATTCATGATGCAATTTATGCACTCTATTAAATGATTAATTTCCCATGAAGCTAAATAACAAAGATTTGACAGCCCACCAAACTCCATAATTAGCATTAAATAGTAGCAAGTAATTTGGAATGAGTTATCTAAGGCAGGGAAGTACTAAGATGCAGCTTTTCCTCTAAGCTGATCAGCCTTTATTTTTAGTTTTCAGTTGCCAGTATTTTTTCCCTTTTGTAAAGGAAATGTAAAGGACTGCCAGTACTTGAAGCTAAATTATTTTATTTACAGGCCCAGTAGGGTGCAAGTGGAATGGATAATGCTATACAACATACAAATTCATTCAAACTCAGATCATCTTCTTCAGCAGTCATCACTTCTCAAAACTAGAATTAATGGTAGACTTAATCATTGAAATCGCTACAGGTTTGTAGAACTCATATTACCTGAGAAACTGCCTGAGAGTTTGGCTCCTTGCGAGAGGTACAAGCAACATTTCCAGGTTAAACTTTTAATGCTACTTCCACAGCAACTCTTTATGGAGTCAACAGCACTCCCTCTAAATATAGCAACTAAATATTTTCTGTACTAAAGTGCAGAAGAACAAAGAGGATTAATCCCACTGTAGTACACTAGAAAAGCCACCTGTTTCGCCTGAATATGATAAAGACCAATGCAAATCCTACTTGTGCAATTAATTCATAGATTAAATCCATCCTTTGTGTTTTATGAACATCAGGCTATAGCAGAAGTACTAACACAGTGATTGATTCCTATCCTGAACTATCGCTTGTGGAAAAAAAAAAAAACTGGAGACCTTGCATTTTGAAACTGCTAATTAAAGAGAAAGAAAGCTGGTTAGAACAAACACAAAACGTATTATTTAAAAGTGAGGTATTCCTTGTCTGGGTTTAATACTTTCGTACAAAGCTACAGCATACTCGCCACCATCAACACTTCATAAAGAGGAACAACAGAGCAGAATGCTCTAATACATCAAAACTGAAGTGCTTAGAAATCTCCTTACAGGTGACATCAGCCCAGCCTAACTCTGTGTAAGCATGCAGGTCCTTTGAGTAGACATGAAACTCACCTTAAAAACACCATGTCCTATAAACAGTGCTTACCAGTATGTCTGCACAGACCATGAAGGCACCTCTGGACAGCAACACCCTGTGGTTAGTCCATGCTGACTTATGGGCTAAAGCAGCTGAACCATAGGAGATCTGAAGCAGTGAGAACTCTGAGAGAACTGCCTGTCTGCTTGTTAAAGATCTCTACAGATTTTATTTTAATATAAGACATGGTTAAACTACAGTTTAAAGCCTTAAGGCTTGCCCTTAAAGCCCGATCATGCACACACTGGGAGAAAGGCACATACATCTCTAAAAATCAGCAGTTCCAATGTATCTGGAAAAGTTTGTGATTGAATTGTGTTACAGTGATACTACAAAATTGTAGATTCTATTTTCTTCCTATCTCCAGGCTTTAATGGGAAGTCCCTGTAATGTTTCAAAGTTTCACCTAACATCCAAACTTTGCTGAAGAAATGCAATACTTTCTTTTTAGTACCATTTACTATTGATGTTAAGGAAAACAAAGATACATACATATATACACATCTCAAGAACAACATTCATACCCAGAGTGAAATGAAAACAGAAGCTGGGGAGATGACTGGATAGTGGTACATGAACAAACACATAAGCATGGAATACGGGCAACAGCTACTAGTACAGAGAAGCATTTAATTACCAGATGCTCATTAAGCGGGTTGTGGGAGTCTTTCAAGGTTGAAAAGTTAAATTTGCAGAAAGCAAACATTTGCTAGCAGTACCAGGTTGTAACCAACTCTGAGACACTTTCAGGCTTAATTCTGTGATGGGATTTCTTTTTATCCTACTCTGGATACCTCCTGGATGGTTATTTAAGATCATATTGAAGCAAGAGCAAAAAATAGGCCTCTCAGTCTCTTACATTACAAGCCTTTTGATTATCAGTTTCATTTTGTTCATCTCAGCACTGCAAAGTTCAGTTTGTCTTACTGCCAAGGAATGCACAAGGACAGCAAGAATACGGAATGTTACAACACAGACCATAAACATACTGCACAGTGTGTAAGCAAAATTGGTTCTGAAGGCCATTTGATTATATCAAACTTTTTTATCATGTCCTTTATTTTCAGCAGTTGCTTATGTTCTTTGGGTGACTCATTCTGTAATTTTACGAGTATTCAAGACGTAGGTAAAATGATGATACCTATTTAAAGCAAAGCCTGATCCTGTAAGCCACTCTTTTCCACACCATCTATTAATGTGTTAATTCTTGTTAAAAATAAAAACCTAAAAAGCTACAGCACAACCACATTGAAGCAATAGTGGCAGGAAGTTTCTCCACCTGTTTTTTCTACAAATATCACAGTAGACCGCCATCTACTGTTGACATCACAAAGTTTTTCAGTACATATTTTGCATGAAAACGGGCAGTGCTATTACTATTGAAGACTACCTGCAACAAATGAATGCCCCAAAATACTATTGTGCCATGAGATGTACACCTTAATAGTTGTATAATTAATTTGTCACTTTTGTCAGACTCCTGTTTAATTATTTATGTTTTGAGCATATGACAAGAACGCATATGACAGAACTACTGCTTCACTTGCAGTAGTGTTCTGGGGTTTTTATTCCTCTTTACAACTGCAATAACCTTGTATTTTCCCTCTCTTGCAAACCCTTCTTGTACATTCCTTATGGGAAATAGTCCATGTAAACAGGCAGCAGAAAGATGGCAAACTATAGAATATGCCTCGTGCTTAAGGAAGTAAACAACACAGTGTGGGGGGACAGCTAGAGTTTTGTAGTGGAGCCACTAGACTGCAAAAAAAAGCTTGACCTGCACTCTTTTCGTTGTACCTCAAACAAACTGCCCACAGCCTTCTAGCTGCAATGCAGGGAGTGTTGGCACAATTGAAAGGGTAGTGACAATGCATGTGCTGCTGCCCCCCCTGCATGTGGCTGCTGGAGGAAAGTTTTAAAGAGGTGCTTATTGCAATGACATGCTGTGTGCAGAAAAAAGACGATGTAGTGAAGCCATGTCAGAACCCACATGAATATGCAATATTGACATCTTAGCAGCTTATTAAAATGAAACAGGAACACTGGGATTTGAAATAGAGATGACAGGTATTACTGGGCTACCTTACTCCTGTGTCTGGCATTTAAAACCTAGTATGGTGCCTGTTACTGACTTCACAGAGAAGATTCTACGTATCCCTGTGGCTGTATCTGGTTCCAATTAAAACAGAAGTGAATACATAAATCACCATGCTGCATTCCACATGAAGCATGCAAGTCTCCTTTCAAAATACTGAAGTGATGAGAGCCTATTAAATAAACTTACTATATATTCACTCTAGGCATGTCAGATCACTTGTGACCAAGAAACAGGCCCCTTTTTGCAAAATTTCTCAGTAAGTCAATGTATAATTGCAAGATAAAACAAAAACCTTCAGAAACCAACATTGTCAGGTTTGGTTGTGACTGGGTTTTCTTGTTCTGCTGTCATGAAGAAGACAAAACTTGTCATTCAAGCTCCTTCAAAGGAGTGGAGAAGAAAAACACTACACGTGCTCTCCCATCTGTAAAACCTGAAAAATTTATTCAGATAAACTTGGTAAACTTCTCAAACATCACAGTATATTAGCGTACAATTAGTGACAACTTCAGAAATCATGCTTTTCATGCAGAGGTAAAATGTAATGTTTACTGCCACGAGATGGTTTTTCATTCCTTTAAAGCAGCATATGATGGATAATACACAAAAGTTTCACAGGGATTAAAGACAGCATGTAGTTTGTATTTACTTTCAAAAAACTCAGAATTGCTAGGAAACAACCTCTGTCTGACAACTGCCATATTTAAAAATACTCCTGGCCGAATGTCTCGGTTTAGGAAGACAGGTATCAAATTCTTTCAATTTAAAGGCCTTCAGGCAAGAGATGTGGGAAAAGGAACAACAATTCTTTATTAAGAACACTAAGGAAAAACCCAACAATACCCCAAACAACCAGCCAAAATAAAAAGTGTCCCAGGGATCCTGACAGAGCAAAATAAAACCTGTCCCAATTTAGTTTTTCCGGAGTGGCAGCTGTGGAGAGACTTCCTCGGTGCGGGCGCAGGCAGGAGCAAAACAGCAGGAGATGGCAAGGAGAGAGAGCCGAGCAGTCACAGCAGCNCGTGCAGCTCGGCACGGGCAGATCAGCTTCCCCCCCCACTTCCCCCCACCGGGTGAAGCCCCTCACAATGAGAGGAGATGGGGGGTCTTGATGACTCGTCAGGAGATACTTAAGAAAAATACGGTTCCACCTGGTACACTCCTTTTTACTGAGTCTCAGTACGTGCCCAGCGGGCACGGGCACGATCAGCTTCCCCCCCACTTCCCCCACCAGGTGAAGCTTCTCACAATGGGAGGAGATGGGGTCATCAGGAGATACTTAAGAGAAATGGTTTTAATAATTGGGTCAGTATTCACTCCCCCACCCCCTGAAGTTACCAAAAACAAAACCATACAGCTTCTCAGATGAAAATAGAATACAAACTTCTTGATTCCATAACCCAAGACACTGAAGAACACAATTAAGCAGTGTATAAGAGAACCATGTGTCTTGAGATCCCACTGAAATCTTAGGATCTTCTATCCATAGAAGAAATGCACAATGATACCAGAGCACACAGTAAAGTTTTTGACTTGTTTTTAGTCTGTTTTCCTGGTAACAATATATAACTGCTTTTAAATTTTACACTCAAAGCCGGTATCCTCTACTGATTTTCAGAAATGTCATTATAGAATATTAACCATCTAGGGAGAGAGGTTTGTCTTCTTCAGGACTCATGGGTTTTTTGTGGGTTTATCATGGTAAGGCGTGTTGTCCTGTAGCAGATCTTTCCTGGGTACGAGCACTGTAACAGAAAAAAGCTCTGTAGTTTTGCAATCTTATGGAAAACACTGTTTTAAATTCTAAGGGGTTGCTTTTACATTTATGAACCATCAGAAATCAGATCACTACAAATAACCATGTTATTAAAATGAGAATCTGAATTTCAGGTAAGCGTATAAGCAGCACTACAGTATCTAGCCAAGACAAAACTGTATTAAGATTTTTATCTTCTTAATTGGCTTCCCCTTTTTCCTTCTAAAGACATAGAAAATATTTTAATAGCATTACAAATCCAGAAAAAAAAAAAACCAAAAACCAAAAAAAACCCCAGTTGCACTAACTTTTAGCAAGAGAGATGCTTTACCAAATCTAAATCTGAACATGCTTACAAAGCTTTACAAAAGCTTCTAAATCAGGAATGAAATGTTTGGAATTTCATAGGCTGTGCATCAAGGCCATGACTGTGTCACAAATCTTCCAAGGCATACTGTGAAACTTAAACTGTTAAATATCAAGGTTTTGGAAAATAACATGCAATCCTCAAAGTAAAAGCTGTTCTGTGGACAGTGTACATACTGCTCCCCTCAGACAGCTTTCAGCTATTTGGTAGAGCCTGCGCCTACAGACAGAGCAGATACTAAGACATACTGGCTACCCAGCACATGCATGCTGACTTGCCACATAACTGCTGTCAATCCTAACAGTTAAGTTATAACTTTTCTCACTTAAGGCATTCAATGCAGTCACTGCCTCTAACAACCTCTAGATTTCAAACATTGTACTTTTGAAACCTCCTGTCCTGTTACAGGTAGTGACATTAGTCGACAGGTTTCAAATAAAGCATTCAGGCAAAGAAGTAACAAATAGGCTTTGGCTATCTATATCCTTTTACTTAGTTTTCAAGTTTTATTTACTGAGCAACATTTTAAAACATGCAGCTTTACTCACCTATTCTGTCAACATCTGTGTGGACTGCCTGAATAACAGAAGTTCTGAGAATCACTTCAACATCTGAAGCTACTGTCAGAAGCTAGTAAAAGAAAGAAAAAACGAAACAAAAAACCACCAAGCAAAAAAAACAAACAACAAGCAACAAAACAGAGTAATTTAAAATAGACATTACTATTCCTGAAAGTAACTGCCTAGTGTGAAAAATACCCAAATGAATAATAATTAATAATAATAAATAATAAAACCAGGCTGTTCTATTATTCATTCAGCAATGCACTATGTATATATAGCTTTTCCTTAAGGGAAAGTGATCAAATAACCTGGAATAGCTTACAAATTGACATATAAGCTACCCTGACCTACAGCTTGAGAGGAAGCAAACTTCTGTTCAGTAACATACAGCAGTATAAAATCTGCAACAAATAAAGCTACAATGCAACTACCAAAACCAGTAACTACTTCCAGGGACCACTGGTGAATGCCTCAGTAACATCTGAGGCTCTGTTAACATTCCTGCTCTTGAGGTAAAAGTGCAAAACATAAGAATTGAGAACACCTAGGTTTCACAGAAAAGCAGTACAGGAACAAGGCAGTACCTAAAGATCAGTGGAGATATTAATAGTAGGCAAAACCACTACAATTCCTTCCCTCAATAAAAGAATAAGCAGGAGCACAACTGGTAATATTGTTGAGCAATGAGAAGCCTAACACTTGTTTGCATGACACCTGTGTTGGAAATAAACAGAATTTCACAAGTGAGTCACTTCCAGATACATGCTTGCAGTAGTAAACACTGCACAAGAACAGAAGCAGATCTTTGCAAGCATTAGTGATAGAAGTGTGACTTCTATTCTCAATTTCTCCTGACTAGGTGTCTTCAAGTGCCTCCTAACAATGCCCATTAATGCCTAGCTGCACATCCCTCACACACACACATCTTTCACGTCATATTCCTCTTACACAAATTCTGCCATTTGTTCTGAGACTGCTCGACCAAACAAGCAAAAATCACTCAAAGTGGAGATAACCAAGGCAACTCCTGAAGTGCACTTCTGATGCTGCAATACATTCAGCTGCCACACATCATATTCTAATGCTGCAGACTAAGGACTCCTACATCCTCACATCACAACTTCAGTATATGATACCTTATCAGAAGACACTGGAGCTTTTGATACTGAAAAATTCTGTCACCTTTCATTGTTTGGTATCATTTTTTGGTATCATTTTTTTGTATCATTTTGTTTTGGTATCATTTTTTCAGAAGTTGTCCAAAGCAGAAGACTAACATCGCCCTGTTTATGCATGTGAGTGCCAAAGTTCTCACCAGTTCTATGTATCATTTGATTCAGTTTCTCTGCATTCAGTGTATGTAACTAGTAAAGCAACTTCTGTGATGTTCTAGCATTCTATAGTTGTGACAGAAGTCTAAAATTTCTTCTACCACATTTAATCCAGGTACCAATTCACCAAATATCAATTATAATAAAAAGTTAAGTATGGGTATTTTGTACATTGCCATACCTATCAAATAAAGATTAAGGCAAGCATTTTTCCTGTGTGTCTGGAACAAAATTAAAAAATGTGCAGATCAAACACCAGGAACACAAACACACAAGAATTACTACTACAGAAATGTTGGAAAACTATAATTAAATGCTCAGAACTATTTATGTTACTGTCCAGTGACAGGCATAATGCAAAGATTTAGATTTACTTCTGTAAAGGACAGATGGAGGAATTTTCTTCCACCTAGTGACCACGGACAATGTAAATACAGTCTGTTAAAAGGCTGAATTACAAGGACTAAATTATTCACTCTGTAAAATACTTTCACTTCAGGTATCAGTAAACTGTTTTTGAAAAGTTACTCCATAAACAATGTTAGGATAACACTGAGCAAAGGTAACTTTCACAGTAAGTTAACAGAATCTTCTTAACCTGTAATGGACCCTTAGTAGTACAATGCCTCTATAATGCAATAGTCATGATAATTAGGCTTGGTTTTGCTTCTCACAAGAGATGCTGCCTCATTTGTCACCAGAAATCAAAATAACTTCTCATGTCTGCCAGTAACTAAGCAGCTTATTTCTCTGTGCCTTTCTGTGCTGGTCTATACAACAAACACCAGGTAAACTTAAGTGACCAAAATGTACAAAATATTTACCAGAAAATAGCAACATAAACCATTTAAAGTAATTTTTCTTATAACTTCAAGCTAAGGATATTGAACTACTGGGAGACACTTTCAGCTTAAATACATCTAAGTGTGCAAAACCCTGCATATTATTAATACCAACAGAGTTACCAACATATTTAGAAACAGATTCATGTAAAAGCCCTTTTGAACTCACCTGGGTCTCACAGTGTCTCAATAAGCACTGTTTGGAGATCCTTTATATTAAAAAATCTCTTACAAATCTTCCCCTTATATAAAGTGGAAGAAAACAACAAAATAAGTAAATACCTCAGTTATCTTCTCTTCAGATGTCTCATCTTTGTTATTTCTGAATTCTTCATTTATCTTCTGTCTTGCAGCTAAATACAGTAAGCAAAAAAATGGAAGCGTGAACAAAAAAAAAATATCTTGCTTGTGTCACTGCCTCAGAGCTTCGAATCTTAAGTCCTTTACAAGAACTTTCTGGTGATCTCTGCCTCAAGTAGATTTTCATGGAATTCAGATACTAATAACCATGCCTATTGTATCAAATTAAAAGATGTCTGGTTATGGATACACAAGTTCTCCCTGTAAAAAACTTAGAAAATAGGAATGAAGTAATTTAAAGGAAGATTTTGTTAACTCTGTGTTTTCAGACATGGAAGTCCAACAGATACCTAGCTAAGCATGCACCACAAAAAAATTAAGTACCTTACCTTCAAGGGCTCCAGTATCATTTCTGAAAACTTCTTGCCGGGTTCTGTGTAATTTTTTAAAAAGATTCAAAACCTGTCAATTGAACAATCACCTTGCTTGTTAGCAGGATTCTTAGTTAAAATGAACATACTTCAATTAAGAGTATTCTGACTGATCCTTTATGAACACAAACAGGAAAATGGGAGGAAAAAGCTTTTCACCATGAGTGTTACAGAGCAATGGAACAGTGAAATTGTGGAGTTTTGTTCTATGGAGACCTTAAAACCCTGCCTCAATAAGATCTGGTGTGGTCATCTGCAGGTGATCCTCCTCTAGCAGTGGGGGTTAGCCTAGATGATCTCTAGAGGTCTCTTCCAACCCCTATCATTCTATGACTCTATGATTCCTTCCATTTAGTACAGAATTTGGTAAGCAATCAATATGTAAGATAGCTTACCTCAAGGCCTGATCTTTACTTGCAGCCAAACTACATGCAAGGAAATCAAAATCCTAGATAGTTTTATACGTTTCAAATTAAAGTAAGATGCTAGAAAGCATTAGCACCACATTCCTAAACAATCATTTGGCATGGCAGGAACAAAATCCTGCAAAATCATTGATGCAATCACATTTCCTGTGCTAATATCAATCAAATAAATCAAACAGAATCAGAGTAACTAAAAAAGATAAGCAGCTGTCAAGGGTCTATCACTGTACATTTTCCAATTACAAAAATAAGACAGAAATTTGAAAAGGCTAAAGTATTCTCACACTTAGAACCCGTGTGAGAAAGGTGGATCTCAGATTCTATATTGACTGAAATAATCCAGCGAATATTTTTAATGTCTCTAATACCTGGGCATAATCTTCCTTATCACAGATGATGCGGCAAAATCAACACTAAGAAAAGTCCATACCTAAATATAAAACCAGATCAGAAAATAAAACCTTCAGTAAAAAGTAAACACTGAAAGATCCAGGATTTACAATGTAAAGATGACCCAACTCTGTACACACACAGTGCAAACCCGCCAGTCACAGCTCACAGCCATGTGGTCTAGCTGTTTATTCACACACGTTAATAAACTGTAGACATTACAGAATCACAGAATCATCGAAGTCCTCATCACATTTTTAGGTGTTTTTCAGAGATCGACAAAAATCATGTTCAATCACTAGTCTAACTATACTAAGCTCCGCTAAACCATATTCCTAAATTCCACAGCTCCACGACTTTTAAACATAACCACGGATGATGATTCAACCACCTCTCTGGGAAGCCTGTTCCAATGCCTGATGACTGTCAAGAGTCTTTTTTGAACCTCAACTGCCTGGGTGCTCTGGCTCGTAGGAGGCCACCGGTCCTTTCTTCTGTTCACGGGGGAATTAAGCACCTTTGAAACTATCTAATTTAACATACATAAGAAACGCCTCTAGTTAGTGCAGATATATCAGACTACTTTAGGTTACAAAAATCAGCCCTAAACATCGCTTCTGTTTTCCACAACCGAATCCGCACGCAAACCCAGAGCTTTCCATTGCCAAGCTGTGCATCCCGCATGCCCTTGCTGCTGCTGCTGCTACCGTACACGTGAGGAAAGGCTGGCTGGGGCAGAACCCTCCTGCCCTCCGGCGCCACACAAGAAACCCCCTTCCCCCACCCCGCAGTACATCACTAGCACTCCGTGGCTGCTGGCACCACAGACTAGCAGACCGAATCACACATCACGCGTAGGCGCAGCAAGCCTGGCACCAGACCCGCACACACTGGGCCAACTCGCAGCAATGGATCGCTCTGAGGCCCACAGCCGAGCCAAGCAGACAGCGCAATGCCCACAGCCTACGGTTCATCACGTCTGGGTCACCCCCAGCCCGGACCCCGACGCCTCCGCGCATGCGCCATACTCACCTGCCGGCGGTTCCCCATGACAGCCGCCGTTCTTTTCCGGCCCAGGAGCTCGACGGAAGTGACGACAGAAGTCTCCTGTGCTGTGGCCCGCGTGAGGAGAGCTGTGCTGCGGCTGGGTCCCGATAACTTTGTTTTTTAAAAAGAGCGGATTCTGAGGCAACTGGGAGTTGTTTACCAGAAACTAGCTGGGCTTTCTTGTATTTTGTTTGAACGGCGTTTCCTCTTTGGGGCGAGTAAAGTGACCTAAAATAAAGAATAGACTGACTTAGGGCTAAAGAACAGCCGGGCAGCTGAAAAAGTTCCCTTAATGTTGTGCCCGCTGAGGTCGGCCAGCATGAATCTGCGATAATTTAGGTTTAAAAAAGTCTTTAGATGACCTAACTGCTGAAGGATGATTTTTGTAACCTGAAATAATCTGTTAGGGTTGTATTAACTCCAGGTGTTTCTGGTATATGTTGAAAGGGACCATTGAAAGGCACCTGATCCTCCCTAACAGAAGTGGCAATGATTGGATACCCTGTCAATTAAAGTTTGAAGAAGACATTAACTAAGAGGCTGTTGACAAGATAACTCAAGGTCTATATGTCCCCCCACCATCCTCTCATTATAATAGTAGAAATAATACCCACAGGTCAACTAGAGCCTGACCATCAGCTGAGCATGAGTAATAGAAACTTGGTTGAAGTAAGGAATTAGCCAATTAGCTTTAGCACTGAAGTAATCATGAATAGAAACTTGATCAATTACTATATTAATTATGCTAATACACAAGCACATGGCAGCTTCATCCACTTGATTTCTCTACTACAGATGACTACAAAGGAACCACCTCTAGCAAGTATAGATATGGTAATAACTCAAGTATGCATGTAGCTCAACAATCTGTAACAGCAACAATTAATTGTATTGCAAGAAACAATGTTGGAGCAATGACGAATAATGAGAACTATCAAACTTAGTGAAGCAATCTATTAAGAATATAACAGCTGAAGGGATGATAAACTATGACAATAACTTGTATGAATATATAATACCCAAGTGAACTAAATTTCAGAAGGGGCCAAGACTTCCCAGAGTGGAGGATGCATTGACCACAGAGGAGGACTCAAGCACACCAGCAGTGGGAGGACAGACTAAGCCAACTCCAGCAGTGGTACTAGCAGGAGACCATGAAGTAAGTTTCACCTCAAACATGACCTACAGTACAGAGTCAGCTGGGCATCCTCAGTGACACTCAAATTTGGTCAAAAATTTCTTACAGAAATTCTGTTTAAGAAAGGAGAAGTAGTTGCAGCAAAGAGAGAACAGCTCTCTTCGGGAGAAAAAACCCAAAATGCAAAAATGTACAGGCG
Source organism: Upupa epops (assembly GCA_013397515.1). Lineage (NCBI taxonomy): Eukaryota > Metazoa > Chordata > Aves > Bucerotiformes > Upupidae > Upupa > Upupa epops. The sequence goes on from VZRI01014427.1 coordinate 14,240, forward strand.
TAGATACCACCACTGTGAACAGTCGAACAACTGATGCTGTTAATTCCTGTTTTCTGCTTGGAACAGCAGAGGATGACATTTACTGTTCCTTCAGATCAATTTTTATTTTGCTAAATAAAAATTGTTTTTTCCTACTTTCACCTAACAGCCACGAGCAGTTACAGATTCTTACTTTCTCAGGATGTTTTCCTTTTTCATAGACTAACTTTTTCACCTTTTCAGACAAAAAGTTGCTCTTGCAGTCCTTCTTTCTGTTTTTCAATGGTGTCTCTGGTTTCTATTTGTACTTAGAAAATGCCATCTACACTTTTCAAGGATGCTTCTGATGCTCAGGCTGGCAGGCTGTTTCCTCTGCTTGTGTTATTCAAGTGGATGGTGTTTTAATTCTGTTCAGGCATTTTTCTGTTCTAACAGTCACCTTTTTGGCTGCTTCCATCAAGGTGTCCTCAGCCCTGCCTTGCTTTGCCCACAGCCTTGGCTCAGCAATCCCAAGGCTGCATTTGGTACTTCAAAACTCAATTTCCACGTTGTACAAAATCAAATAAACAAGCTTACACCTCAATTACGTATCACCCAGCATTAGCTAAAGGCTAACAATTTAAAATCAAATCTCTACCACTTTACTAGGTGCCTAGCTTCGATCTATAGTCTATTGTTTAATTGCAACTACATTCAATGCTATCTGAAGTGTAGGAAAATTATTACTAAATGATTTAAATACATAACATATTCTAAATGCACTTATTTTAGACTATGTACAGGAGAGATTATCTTTATTCATGGATTTATTTGAAGGAATAGTTATTGCATCTGTGAATGAATTTGTTAAAACCTTTGAACATTACTCATTACATTCAAAATAATATGAATGTCTTACCATGTAAATGGAAACTAAGTTTTATTTAATTCCTAGGAAAACAGGGGAATAAAATATCTTTCTTTAATAACTACATAAAAGGATAGTAAACAAATAAATCTGTCCCTTAAGCACCAGTTAAGGGATTAGAACTAATCCTAGTTTTGTTATACGCCCAATAGTATCTGTAATACACGTGCATATCAAAATACTTTAACAGAGTACCATCCCAGTGATTAATGTGCTTCATCAGAGCTTTGTTTAAGGTTATGTCAAGTTACATAATTTCAACATGTAATATCAGGCCTCTTACCAGATGCGTATAACAATTATTTAAGCAGTTTAAGTAATTGAATGTAAAAACTTTTTAAACCATTCAGCAGTATTTACTCTGTTTCCCCTCAGAATTGTTTTCTGTAAGAACTTTTGTCATGCATAATTATATATCAATATTTCTATTAAAATCTTGAAACTTAGGAGAAAATCAAGCCTAAACACATTGTAACACTGTTTAAAGAGAACAAATCTTGGCTGTTACTCTTTTAGATTTTGGCTTTTTTAGCCAGCTTTTACATTTTTACACCCCCNAACCCGAGTGGGAGCGCGGAGCTCGACCCTGACACCTACTTCACAGAGGTCACAGCGGCTCTCACGCAACCCTGTAGCGCCCTGGCGCAGTCACTTGACGCTAGCGTGGGCGGGCACAAGCAAAAAGGACAGGCGAAACCACCATTCACCAGGCTGGGGCAGGGCCGGCCGTGATCCGCGGGTCCAATGAGCGCCGCGGGGACGCGTCCGCGAAGGGGAAGGGCGGCAGGACGGGAGCACGTTGGGGCCGGCAGCTATGGCGGACGAGATCACCAGGGCGCAGGCTGCGCGTCCCGGCGGGGACACTATCTTCGGGAAGATCATCCGCAAGGAGATTCCTGCCACCATCATCTACGAGGACGAGCAGGTGCGGCTGGAGGAGCCACTGTTGGCGGGGCTTATCCCGTCTCGGTTGTGGGTGGCCCCATGATTGGGCAGGCCGAGCGGGCATTGCTGGTGGGATGCCGTAGGGAAGTGGAACCTTAACGGACCTGCTGCCAAACGGCGTTCTGTGCGCCGAGGCGGTCCCGATAGCGTTCGGAGATCCGTGTGCTCTTCAGCGCGATGGAAACGGAACGGTCAGAGCTTGAAAAAAAATGCAACTGTTTTCAAACCATAAACTAGAACCTGGTATAAGCCGTGTTTTTTGTGTTCTAGTTGAAGAACGGAATATAGAAAAATACAGAAAAATATATAGAAAAATACTTTTGCAGTGAGAGGTTATTTGTAGTGCGCGGTACAGGCTGTCTAGTGTTAATGTGCATGAAAATTGCGCATAGAGTGAAAAGGTTTTTACTGTAGCGGGTGCAGATGCCATGTGCTCTCAGAAGTGTTGGAAAGTTCGTGTGGAGGCGTGCATCCTATCCTTACCTGGACCAAAGCTCTAGGGATGTTCTCTTCAGCAATAGTTTTTAAAGCACTGCGACGTGAGCCTTGCCTGATTGAGACGCAGGCAGTTGACTTTGAGAATGGATCACGTTGTGTGGCTGCCGTTAGTGCAGAATGTCTGACAGGGTAACTACCTCCAGTATCTGTCGAATCTTGCTCTAAGCTACACACAAATGTAGAACTGTGTTTAGAGTGCAGTGAGCCGTAGTGCATGATCTTTAATGCATTTTGCTGTGAAGATCTTTTTAGATGTATCTGGAAATGTTACAAGGAGGACGTATAAGGAAGCCTTTTGATTGTTAATTGGCACACAAAGGGATATGTTAAAAAGTACAAAGTCTGTTTGGATTTAGGCCTTATCACTGTTGTGGAAATGAAGGTTTTCCGTGTACTCATGAACCTTCTGTGACTGCAGATTAGTTTTTTTTCCTCCATGTTACGAGCTGATCAGTTGATCACATCTGGGACTGAGATTAACAAATTAACTTAGTTACCATGTAATGGGTTTGAAACAAACTCAGCATTCAAAACCACTTGTAAAATTGCAGACAAAAATAAAGACTGACTTGGTTTGGGGAAATACAACAAAACACATTTTAATTCACACAGTTTAAAATCCAGAGCACCAGAACGTACAGAGATTAATCACACATTCTTACATAACTGAGCCAAGCTCTTTTACCTTAGAGGGAAGAAACCAGTAGCAGTTCTTTAACTTGTGGAAATGTGGTATTCATAGTTCCCTATTTCACTAATATACGATGCTATGTAATACAGCATGTTCCTAAGTATAATTTAAACAAAGACCATGAAAAATTAAGTGCAAAATGTTACAAAATTTGGCATACAAAAAATTAATTTTAAATTATTACTCTTATTATTGGTGCGTTGTCTTGGCCCACATTTGGGTGCAGATGTTTGTTCTGGTTTAGATCTCCCAGGGTCTTAAGACACACAAAACATGGGGGCAAATTTATAGTAAAGAAAAGTGAAAGCAAGTTTTATTAACAAGAACTGGAAGAAGAAAAAATGCAAATAGTGCAACTTGTACATATGTTGCAAACAGCCTGCATGTCGCAAAAACAGGAAAAAACCCAAACCACTGAGCACCTGCAGACAGCAGCCCCAAATGGCAGCCAGATATGTGGAAACAGAGGGAAGTATTTATAAAAGAAAATTAATAAAGAGACAGTAAAGAGTGGAGGAAGAACAAAAGGGTGAGTGTGGTGAGAAATTACTTATGCTGCAGTGGGCTGGATCTGGGCAGGGAGGGTGTTAGGGATGGGAAACCTGCAAGGAGGGAAGGAATTTTTCTTGGACAGGTTCCTGAGTCATGAATACACTGTAGCAATGAGGTTTTAGACTGCAGCAGTGAGATCAAATGTGCCAGCCAAGAAAATGGGAAGTCAGCCAGCAAAAGCATGCGTTTGTATGGCCACTATATCTCTTACACCTAAGACAGAATAATGACTATCTTGTCCATACCAGCTGGCCTTCGTGTAGAAGTGTATTTTATGTAGAAATTAGACGACTTAAAATAACATACCATTTAGGAAAATCAAACTTCTGTTTGTGTGTTTGGGGTATCTGGTAATGTGCCCAAGTACATATTTACTAGGGCGTACTGATTTTCTTAAATCTTTTTCTGAAGCAAATGATGTTTTAACTGCTTTTCCTACAGTGCCTTGCATTCCATGATATTTCACCCCAAGCTCCAACACATTTTCTTGTGATTCCTAAGAAGCCAATTGTCAGGTTGTCTGAAGCAGAAGACTCTGATGAATCTGTAAGTACTCTAGAAGCTTTCCTTACATTAAACTGTACATCTCATTGCTTAATAATTTACTAGACCTTTCTGCTTTTCCTCTTGACATTCCAAAGAGGCATAGTAGTTTTCTAATGCTATTCTATTTTGCCTCTAGCTTATAATGGGAATGGAGTTATCACTGTTTTCACTGGAAAACCCTATGATGCAAAATGCATGTCTAGATATGTGCTTATGTGTAAAATGCATTGTTAAAGTACAGTCTCTGTCTGTTTTTGTGGTTTACAGGCAGTAGCCCTTCTAATAGAGGCTTGGCGTTTTGGCCAATAAGAGATTAATAAAGGGAAAGTTAGCAATGGTGAGCTGGATATTTAATTTGTAAATATTAATAAACATAAAGTCTTTTAGAGTTTGTAAACATTTACATGGTAAGATAAAGTTTATTTTCCACCAGGAAAAAAGTATATTAGAAGAAGTAATAGGGACTTTAATTATGAGTTAAACGCATCTTCTCTGAGACTTTTGTAGAGTGTTACTGTGTAGCATGAAAAAATATCTATAGTTGCTTCTTTTCCTCCCCAATATGATGCATAGTCAATCTTTGTAGTTTTTGTAGGAAAGCGTCAGTTATGGGCAGATGACAGTTTGAAGAGCAATGGCTGAATTTCTAAGAATTAGCTTACTGACCTATCTGAATGATTCTTTGCTCTCATTCCTTCCCTTCCTGCCCTCTCCCTTTTTGTGTGTTTTCTGTTCTGGTTTGTTTTGTTTGTTTGTTTTTTCTCCTCCAGCTTCTTGGGCATTTAATGATTGTTGGGAAGAAGTGTGCTGCTAACCTGGGCCTGACCAATGGATTCCGGATGGTTGTGAATGAAGGGCCTGAGGGTGGGCAGTCTGTCTATCACGTACATCTCCATGTTCTGGGTGGTCGTCAGTTGGGTTGGCCTCCTGGCTAAGATTTTTCAAAGCACAAGAGTTAACTGCATGCATATGAGTTACCATCAGATAGATGTAGTGTGTTGCCTATTAGTTAGATACTGTTAATGTTGTTTCGTTTCAGTGTGTATCAACAAAGGGGAATAAATGTTCTGAACAACATTTGCACAATAAAGATTTAGCATGTCTCTGTTGAAAACTGTCTGTCTGTTCCTTAAAGATGGAAGGAATCCTGCAACTTAAAATGGTGTTCTCTGGAGTTCATTTAGAATGTTTGAGTCTGCTGATAACAGTTCACCTTATCTTCCTTCACAAGAGCTGTGATAAGTATCTTCTACCAGTTGTAATGTACTTCACCCAGTCATCATGCCATGGAGAGGCTTCCCAATGACATTGGCTGATTCTCTCAGCTGTATTGCATAGATCCTTCTCAGTCTCTTGAACTCCTGTGTATATATAGATTATACAATCAGAGTCATTAAGATTGGAAAGGACCTCTAAGGCCATCAAGCCCAACCTTCAACAAGACCTCCATGACCACTATACCATATGTGAAAGTGCCACATCTACTTGCCTTAGGAAGGCCTCTGGGTATGGTAACTCCACTGCTTCCCTGGGCACCATGTTTCAGTGTTTAACTGCTATTTCACTAAAGAAATTTTTTCTCATTTCCGATCTGAACTTTCCTGGTGCAAATTGTGGCCATTTCCTGTTATCCTTTAAACAGTTACTTGGGAGAAAACTCTGGCTTCCCTACAGCCTCCTTTCAGGTAGTCGTAAAGGGCAAATGATCTCCTCTCAGCTTCTCCAGGCTAAACAATCCTAGCTCCCTCTGCCTCCCTTCATAAAATATATTCTCCAATCCCTTAACCATTTTTGTTGCCCTTCTCTATACTTCCTCCAATATCTCAATGTCTTTCTTACACCATGGTGCCTAAACTGGATGAAGTATTCGAGGTGCAGTTCTATCAGTGCCAAGTACAAGGGTACAATTATTTCCTTACTCTTGGTTATTCCATTTCTTAGACAAGCCAGGATGCTGTTGAGAATTCATCCCACCTGGGTATACTGCTGGTGCATGTTCAGCTGACTCTTGACCACTTACATTGCTTAATACATCCCTAATCTAATCTTTCATCGTGGCCTAGATGTGACCTCTAGGCACATCGATCTAGGATACCTGACAACAAACCTTGTCAGCAAAGAATGAAAAAAAAATAATACTGTTGAGTAACTCAGCCTCTTCATCTCTAGGCCCACCAACCCATTCTTCAACAGGTATGTGTGTTCCTTGATCCAGTCTCTCAATTTAGCTGTAACAGCCTTTGTTATACCCAAGATACAGATTTATACAGTATGATTACTGTCTTCAGTCCTTTAATAGAAACGTGATACTTTTCCATTTTCATGGGCTTCTTCCTCTTACTCAGGTGTTACTTAGGGTCCATTTGTAGTGTTTGGGAGAAACAGAATGCCCCCCCACTTAATTCTTTCCCATTGCTTTTAAATTAAAAGCTTGACATTGTATTGTGTGGAATATGCCTTTGGTCAGTTCAAGTTAGGTGGCCTGTCCCACTCTCTCAGGCTACTGTTGGGCAGAATATTGGGAAAGGAAAAAACCATATCCACAGCCTTGGTGATGTGTAAGCATTGCTTGGCAGCAGCTAAAAACACTGGTGTATTATCAACATCCCTTCAGCTACCACCACAAACATAGTACCATGAGAGATAATCATAGGGAGGATCAACTCCATTCCAGCTAAACCAAGTACACTTGGTTTTATACTTGATGGAGTAAATATTTGTGGCTGCCTTCTTTATAATTAGAAAAACTTTATTTGATTATTAATGTTGTGGCTTTCTTACTGTTTTCCAGCGCATCAGTGCCCATAAAATTGCTTCTGCTTTTTTTTCACAGTAGAGAATATACATTTGCTTTTTCAACTGTGACACAAACAATCGAGTTTTAAATCAGAAGATAGGAAGTAAGTGGGAGACATGGTACAGCTCACTTTTTGCTCTGAGCCATCTCTCTGGATTAGATCTTGGTCTCCCTGAAGATCCTGGTTATCAGTAAGTCATAAGATTGCCCAGGGCCATCCACTGTTACTTCCACACAAACAATGTTGTAAGCAAACATGATGCACCATGACTGTACTGTAGTCTAGTGGTTAGGATCCTTATTTATATCCAGTGAAGCCTCATGAAGTGGAAAACATTGTCATCCTGGTTCCAGAAGGGAAGTAGAACACCAACATGAAAGTCAGGCATATTGTGACCATTTTACAGAGGAAGATGGAACAAGGTAGAACTGTATGCCTGTCTTTTATATGCAAGTCCTTTGTCCGTAGTAAAAGCATATGAAATAATATTTTGACTACTTAAAATGCAAAATATCACATTTCATTATTGCGTTGTAATAATTAGAAATTTTCTTCAGACAGACGTACCTAATTAAAGGAAGAATTAAAAAATTCTGGCAGTGTTTTGTAAGTGTTGTGATGTTGCTGAGTGGAGGGTGTCTATATGTGTGCATAAGGAATGCTGTAAGCTCTCACTCTGTTTGAAAATTCCTTTCTGGAGGACCAGGTAAGACTGTTTCCTTACACATTTAAGCACTTCTAGAGTAAGGACATTGTTCTTGCCCAGCCTGTCCTCATAGAGGAGGTGCTTCAGCTCTCTGATCATTTTAGTCGCTGTCCTCTGGGTATGTTCCAGAAGCTCTATGTCCTTCTTAGGTTGAAGACTCCAGAACTGGACACAGTACTCCAGGTGGGGTCTCACTAGTGCAGAGCAGAGGGGGAGAATCACCTCCCTTGACTGACTCTAAATGCTTCTTTTGGTGCAGTCTAGAACACGGTTGGCTTCCTGGACTGCAAATGCACACTAACAGCTCCTGTTAAACTTCTGGTCCACCACCACCCTGGAGTCCTTCTCAGGGCTGTTCTCCATCCTTTCTCCTCCAAGTTTGTATTTGTGCATAGGATTGCCTTGACTCAGGTACAGAACCTTGCACTTGTTGAACTTCAGGTAACTGCTCAAGAACTTTAAATAGGTATGCTTACCTTTTTAAGACTCTCTGGTGTAGAGGGTATTTATGCTTACTAGTAGCACTTCTTCTTCAGTGTGTGGAAAAAAAGGAGTTCACCTCATGTATTGCTTGTGTCAAAGCAATGGCTGTTTTCTTCAGAAGAATGGACTTCAGCTCCTTGAGTAACATTGTCAATTAAATCCAGCAGGAAGCAGTCTGTCAAGAGTAAGAAGCTCAAGTCATTTTTTTTTTTTTTTTGTCAAGAATAGAGTCCTTCAGATACAAGGAACTGCACATTTGAAGCTCACAGGTTGAGGAGATCTGGCAGGGGGTCCACATGGCTGAAGGAGGAGAACAAGGAGATCTGACTGACATCAGAGGCAGAAGGCCTTTCTAAATAGGTAGAAGTGGTGATGGGATACTTGAAAGAAACGTTCTTAAACATCTCTAGGTGATCCTACTTTAGCAAAGGCAGTTGGACCTAGATGATCTTCAGAGATTCCTTCAAACCACTGCCATTCTGTGATTCTGTGATTTCAGCCAGGGCTGGATTCACTCTTCTTCAGTGATCTGGACAAGGGAACAGAGTGTGCCCTCAGCAAGTTACTAATGTTACAAAACGAGTTGTGGCTAGTACGCTAGAAAGCTGAACTCTCCCATTCAGTGTAAGCTGGACAGTCTGGAGGGTGTAGGGAAACCTAACAATTTTCAACAAGGACAAGTGCTCAACAGGGATCCTCTAACTGTGGAGTAATAGCCCCATGTATCAGAGCAGTTCAGGAGCTGTTTTAAGCAATCTAGACATACACAGGAGTTCATGCAATGGAGTGTGATATATACATTGCTGCTGAGGGAATTTGTCAATGTTATTGCAAAACCTCTCTGTGATATTCAAAATAGAATGATGTCTGGGTGAAGTACATTATGCTTGGTAGAAGATAAGCATCACAGATCTTGTGAAGGAAGACAACAGAATCACACAATTGTTGAGATTAGAAAAGACCTGTCTATGACCTAACATCACCACATCTGCTAGACCATGGCACTAAATGCATATGCTATCTTTTCTTAAACACCTCCAGGGATCGGGACTCCACCCGCTGCCCTGGACAGTCCATTCCAGTGCCTGATCACCTTTTCCATGAGGAAGTGCTTCCTAATATCCTACCTAAACCTCTCCTGACACAGCTACAGGCCATGCCCTCTCATCCTATCACTAGTTGCCTGGGAGAAGAGCCTATCCCCCACCCTGACTATAACTTCCCTTCAGGTAGTTGTAGAGAATGATAAGGTTCTCCCTGAGTCTCCTCTTTTCCAGGCTAAACAACCCCAGCTCCTTCAGCCTCTCTTCATAAGACTTTCCCTCTAGTCCCTTCACCAGCCTTGTTGCTCTCCTCTGGGCCTGCTCCAGTACCTCAGTATCTTTCTTCAAGTGAGGGGTCCAGAACTGCACACAGTACTCAAGGTGAGGTTTCACTAGTGACCAGTACAGGGAGAGAATTATATCCCTAGTCTTGCTGGCCACACTATTCCTGATACAAACCAAGATGCCACTGGCCTTTTATGCCACCTGAGCACACTGCTGGCTCATGTTCAACCAATTGTCAACTAGTACTCCCAGATCCTTCTCTGCCAGGACACTCTCCAGTCACTTATACCCCAGTGTATAGTACTGTGGGTGGTTATTGTCACGAAAGTGTAGGACCCTGCACTTCATGTTGTTGAATCATGCTGTTGACCTTGGCCCGTCTACCCCACCTGTCCAAGTACCTCTGCAGCATCTTTCTACCTTCAGCAGGTTGACAGCTTGGTGTCATCTGTGAATTTACTAAAGGAAGACTCCATTCCCTCATCCAGGTCATCAAGGACTGGGTGGTTATGGGCTGCCACTGTTCACCACCACTCTCTGGGTTCAGTCATCCAGACAGTTTCTAATGCAGTGAAGGGTGTACCTGTGCAAGCCTTGGGCTGACAGCTTTTCCAGGAGGATGCTGTGGCAGACTATGGTGAAGGCTGAAGTCTAGCCAGACCACATCCATAACCTTCTCCTCATCCACTGGATGGGTCACTCAGTCATAGGAGATGAGATTGGTCAGGCAGGACCTTACTTCCCTAAACTCCTGGCTGGGACTGATCCCCTGATTGTCTTGTACATGCTGCTTGATGGCATTTTCATTATTTTTCCTGAGTTCTGGCAAAAGCTCCCTTCTCAGCCAGGCCAGTCATCCACACTACCTGCTCATTTTTCAGCATATAGGGACACCCTTAATGATTTCATTCTTAAAGTAAGCCCAGCTTCCTGGGCTCCTTTGTTTTCTGAAGATTATGTCCCAAGGAACTCTTGAATCAGTGCTCTGAGTAGACCAAAGTCAGCCGTCTGGAAGTCCAAGGTAGAGGTCTTGATGATGGCCCTCCTAACTTCACCACATATTGAGAATACTGTTGTGTCATGGTCACTGGTCACGACCTCTGACCTCTGCATTTTCCACTAGCCCTTCCCTGTAAGTAAAAACTAGGTTTAGTGGGGCACTACCCTTGATAGGCTTGGTTACTATCTGCAACAGGGAGTTGTCATCCACACATTGCAGAAACCTCCTGGCCTGCCTCCTTTCTGCTGTGTTGAAGTTCCAGCAAAAGTTTAAGTCCCCCACAAGAACCAGAGCTAGTGAATATGACACATCTCCAAGTTGTTGAAAGAATGCCTGTGTCTTTATCCTGGTCAGGTGGTCTGTGGCAGACTCCTACCAGGGTATCAATCTCACTGGCCTTCCTCTTTATCCTTACCTATAAAGATTCCACCTTGGTGTGTCCAACATTGAATTCTAGGCAGTCAAAGTACTCTAACATATTATGCTACCTCAACACATCTCTTTCTTGCCTATCCCTTCTAAAGAGACTGTATCTATCCATTGCAGTATTCCAACCCATGTGTATTGTTTCACCACATTTCTGCAATTGCAACTGTGCAATGATTTCCCTGGTGTACAATAGATTCCAACTCCTCTTGTTTATTACCCATGCTGTGGGCATTGGCATATAGACACTTGAGTTGAGGTACCGTGGACTTGAGGAACTTCAAGCCAGTGGCCTAATAGAAGTCCCCCCAGGAAGGTAATGGAACCAGTCTTCATGGAAACTGGTTTCGAGGCACTTCAGAAAGATGGTGATCAGGAATAGCAAGCACACATTTATAGGACAAGTTGTGGCTGACCAGCTTGTTTGCCTTTTATAGTGATATGATCAGCAGCATAGGTGTGGGTAAACAAAACTTTTAATACAACCTCTTTTTGTGTGGAGAAACATGTACTGGATTGGTAAATAATGAGGTGATTGGAAAACTGGCTGGACTTGTGGGCTCAAAGAGTAGGATTGCCATTAAAATGAGACTGAGTTCATCCCCTGCAAGTTTGCTGAGGTGGTGCTTTTAACCTGAGGGATGGGATGCCATTCTGGACACGATGGAGAAGCAAGGCCATGTCAATGTCATGAGCTTCAAGAAAGCGAGCTGCAAGGTTTGCAACTGGACTGAGGCAGTCCCTGTATTAGTTGCTCTGAGGGATGAAAGGATTGATAGAAAGCCTGCAGAGAAGTAATTCATAAATCCACTTGCTCCATCACTTGTGAGATGCCATCCAGAGCACTGTGTGCAGCTTGGGCTCATCAGAATGAAGATGCATGCATAATGGAGAAGGTCTGGTGGTTGGCAATTAAGGTGGAGGCTGGTAGCTCATGATTCACAGGAAGAGTCTGGGGAAAAATAGTTGTTTTGTCTGGCAGAAGGGATGTCTTTGAGGGGGCATTCTAGTTTCTGCTTTCTTCTGTAGAGTGAACAGGCTCATGGATGTGCAGAGAAGCAGAGGTCTGATGCTTCCGCAGGTGAAGTTCTGAATAGAATTTATAGGAAAAAAGTAACAAAGGTTGAATATTGGAGTAGGTTGTTCAGAGAGGTTGTGGCATCTTCATCCTTGAAGATTCATAGATCCATTGAATGGTTCAGGCTGTAAGGGACCTTAAAGATCATCTAGTTCCAACAGCCTTGTCATGAGCAGGGACACCCTCAAAGCATCACCAGAAAAGGCCCTAAGCACTGTGGATATGAATTGGCACGTGTCTGAGGAAAAAATTAGACAATACTGACTCCAAAGGTCCCTTCCAGTGTTGTTCTGTGGCTCCATTAACAGCAGCATAATTATCTGACCAATTCTATGACTTTTTCCCAGGGAGGGAGATGGGGCGCTGCAGGGGGCTACCTGGGTGATTTGTGGAGTCTCCTTTTCTGGAGACATTTTAAACCTGCCTAGACCTGGTCAGGGTGTCCTGCTGTGGCAGGGGGATTGGATTGGATGATCTTTTGAGGTCCCTTCCAATCCCTGATGATTCTATGATTCTATCTTCAAGTAAGATTCAAAATAAAGTGATGGAAACACCATGAAAGCCACAACACAAAAAAAGCAAAAAGCCAAAATTTCAGAAATCAAATAAAAAGCACGTTAGAGAGGAGAATTGGTTGGATTTTAATTTCTGCAATTTTGAAAACATAGATTTGCATTTGGAAGAATTAATATGTTTGTGTAGAATTTGTCACATCTTACTAATCTGGTTTTCAAGTGGGAGACTTAAGCTGCTCAAAGATAGCCACAATTAATTAGAACTCAGTGTCTGGAAAATACTAATCAGAATGTGGAACACAGTTTACTTATTTTTTTTGAACATCAAAGGAAAAGAAATGGAACTGAAGATAATCGAGCTGTTGACTGAAACAGACTGGAATTTCTCTCTTGAAAAAAGCATGATTATTTCTGGTTTAAGGATAGAAATGGTAGGAGAATTGTTCATAGCATCCCGTGCTCCCTTTCCTAAAGGACTGCAACTGTCAGGATGTCAGTCAGTGACTCTTAATTCCCATGTGACATGCAATTTTCAACCTTGGAACCTGGAAATTAGGTTGCTTTCACTTTCTCTGCTGATAGTCCTTAATATGTGAAATTGTGCTGATAATGTTGGTAGGCTCACATAATTGATTTACGACTGAAAAAAACAAAAAAATAAAAAAGCTAGCTAAAATGGTGCAAGTAGTAGTCCATCTACATTTTTAATTTTCTTAAAACATTTTGAGAGTGTTGTGAGCTGGTGCCCATCTCAGGTACTTGCTTGGTTTAAAACATATGTGTAAAATGTACTTGTGTTACTTGGCATGAAAAGTAAAGCAGAACCTAATGTGTATGAGCTCTGGTTTAGCTTTATACATGTCTGAATTGCTGACTGCTGCACACAAAAGGCCAGTTCTGTGCTGCTCGCCAGACTGCCTGCATCGAAGAAAACCTTAACACTGCTGTGGCCAAGTCAGGTCAATATTTCTGGATGCCTGGTGAAGCACATCCTGAAAGAAAAGCTTTTAGATATGGTTTTTGTTTGAGGTTTAAGGTATTTTGCCTGGAGGTTTTGTTTTTTTACCCAGTGTCTGTCATTTTGTACAGCTGCATAGATTTTAATACTATAACTTTATAAAATTCTTGCTTTTGTTGCAAAAAACGATGTGGTTGAGAGGGTAGATTCTCATGTAGTGTTGTTTCACAATACTTTTTTATAAACCTATGCAACATGGGCATGATGAAATCTCAGTATATGTACCTGGACTGATTTTTTAAAAGATACAAACATTATTTTCAGTGAATCACAGGATCACAGAATTATTGTTAGATGATACATGAACAATAAGCTGTACATCAGTGGTTCTAGATAAAGGAAAAGTTGTTCTATTGGTAGTACGGCTGCAAATCCAGACTTCAGGTTGAATCTTCATCCTTTTTTGTCTTGTATCTGGAATATTTAGGAAGTTATCTCCTATATTGTTTATATTTAGGGAAAAGTAGAAACAGAGGTGTACATGTGATGTAAATCTACTTGCTAATATTATCAATTGTGCTGCAGAGATGTGCAAATTTTTGTGCTGTGACCCAATCAAACAGGAAAAATCATTATTTCCTCTGTCACCTGGGTTTTTCTTCTGTCCTTTCAACTTGTAAGTTAAGAGGCTTTGTAGTGAATGAAGGACCTATAGGCACAGGTGTTTAAAACTCTCTTCACTGACCTGTGGCAGTTCCTTGATCTTTTCTTGCCCCAAAGAAAGTAGATTATTTCTGTCTAACACTACTTATTTTTTAGTGTGATCATTCTGAACGTTCTTGCAGTTTCCATGTCAAAAAACAATGGGATAGCTTTAAAACCAAAATAGATTCTCATCACTGCTTCACAAGTAAACATTCTACTGGTCATTTATCGTGAGATGCTAAATCATGCAAAATGAACTGTATCTAATGTGTTTTGATGACAATGTAGTGACAAAAAAGAGATTAAAAAATTTAGTGCATTATAAAAAAAAAATCCATCGTAAATGTAACAATACATACCTGACGCCCTCCCTCCCATCTAATAATTGCATAGTGTAATGAAAAGGAGGAAGGTGAATTTTCAAGACATGTAATGGAAATTGAGGCAAACACATAGAAGATTAAATCAATACGGCTTACTGAGCTTGTTTCTCATCCTGATATTAAAGTGTGACAGTAGGTATTATTTTATTGATGTTAGAAATGATCCAACAGACAACCAAATCTTATGATTTAATGACCTTAAATATCTTGCGACT
>VZRI01014454.1:0-51834 GCA_013397515.1 Upupa epops
TTTAACCACACAGCTCTTCTAGCACCCTTCCTTGGCATCTTTCTTGTTGGGATGCTCTTGTGTTGTGCTTCAAAGCAGTGGTCTTTGAATGATGACCATCTCCCTTGGGCCCCTTTCCCTGCCAGTACCCTGTCCCATGGGATTTCCCCCACCAATTGCTTGAAACAGCCCAAGTCGGCTCTCCTAAGTCCAGGGTTGTGACTCTGCTAGGATGTTGACGGGGTAAGAACTGGGAGCAAAATTCATAAAAGGCACAGCTGAGAAATCCTGAAGAAAACCCTAGTGGGGAAAGGATCAGCCTCAAAAACCAGCCTCAGAGAGTGAAACCGTTCAGAAATAGAGGGATAAGTCTCATAGTTAACTCACACTGTATTAAGGAGACAGAATAATCTGGTCTACAAGAACACACTGGTGTGGCACAGTGCTGAGGAGCCTGACTCAACTTCTATAGCCAAAAATTGCCTCAGGTACACCTCAGCTCAAATCTAGTACAGGAGAGTGAGCCCAGTTCTTGGCCAGTTACAACTGGGATTGATGTAATGAAACTTTTTCAATGCCTGTTACCTACTCTCCCAGTATTATCAAGCAGTCCTGATCAAACCTGAGTCAGGTACATCAGTTCCCGTATCACTCAGTGGCAGGGGCTGTAATTTCCCTCTGTCACTGTGTTTTTGTGTTTATTTTTCTTTTAAACTTTAGCCTTGAGATAAACAAGTGATCTGGTTATCAACCCGGAGTCCAAAGTGGCAAATTAATTAACCGAGAGTAACCAAGGAAAATGCTAATGTGCACTAAAGGGTTTTAATATCTACCCTGTCATCACAGGGAACTTTCATTTTGCTTTACGTCCCATGATTTCATTAGCAACACGTTGCATCTTGAACATCTTAATAACTGCTCCTCCTACACAATAGAGATCATGAGATAAAGAACATCAGACTTAAGCATTTAAAATCTCTCTCTAAAAACAGGACTTTGGTGCCACTTTTCATATAACTGGGAAATCCAAAGACACTTCAAGACTCTCTGCAGTTATTGAATTCTCTTTTAGATGTATTTTGCTATCTCGGTACATTTCAAATTGAATTCATGGAGTATAAAACATTTTAATAATGTGCAAATAATCTTGTTAAAAAAACCAACACCCTTTACAATAGGGACGTTTAAGAAATAGCTGAGATAACAGAAGTTAATTTTCTCCTTAATGCTCAAATGACTTGTAGTAGCCCAACTAAAAGCAGCTACGTGGGCTTGCAGCACCCTTCAACAGATTAAGAACCTCAAAGCTGGTCTCTTTTGTTTAAAACCAGGAAACTATTAATTTCATCAACGCATACCAGTATCTTCTTTTGCAGGCCATAACTATTATCTAAAAATAAATACCCTCAATACACCACAGAGCTCCTTTGAGATACAGAGATATGCTGAGTGTGAGATTACATTATTCATTCCAAAAGCAATGAGCTTTACTAATTTTAATGATTTCTAAGGCCACTCTTGATGTAGCAGAGATTCAGAACTGATGCCTATATTAACAGGGTATTACAGGTAATGTGCAAGTTCAAAGACTGACGGGCGTTCTTGAGATGGCTTTATCTCTCACATTACTAACATATTGCTTTGGATTAGGGAACTCTTTAAAAAATACACCATTTTAGCAGACCCATAATTATGACACTGATGAAGACTAGTGTAGTATTTCTATTCACATGATGTCATACATCAGTACCTATAATGTTCTAACCTAATTTTTCTGTATTATATATTGCTATAAACCTATTTGAGTGAAATAATTCTGAAGGAAAGTTAGAGGGAAAATCTCAATTACTCATTTTTAAAGAAATTACAAAAGCCAAAACATCTGAGAAATAATAGTGCTCTACAGGCGTAATATCTACCAATGGGGAAAGAACCCAACAGGAAAACAAAAGTTTAGAGGCAAGAAGAGTACTAAGAGTGAGCAATGCTGGTGATTCTGGAATACTTGACTGTTAACAGTAATCGGGGAACTACCACACACCTGGTTTTTCTGAGCTCTCATGGCATCAACTTCACACTCAGAGTATTGTGCATCCTTTGCAGGGTCCTTGGTATCTTGTAAATTGCTGGAATTCTAAAAAGATAAATGAAAGAAACCCAAATGACATTTATCTTCTGTTCTTTTAATGTCAGTAGATAGGGTACTATGAACCTGAGTGCCACTGCTTTTTCTTTCTCTCATTGATCAGGATGTGATGAATGCTTGAATTTTTTTCTTTTTTTTTTTGACTTGACTAAAGAATGGAGATACAGTAGGGAGCAGCCTCCATTTGTTAAGGACTACATCAGAACTTCTGTTAGTATTAAATGTAGGTAGGTGACTGGGAGGTAGAAGCTAATAACCAAAGACAGCTACGTACTAATCAATATTTTTTTTTAAATGCAGGAATTGAAGAGGTTGGAAGAAACAGAGCTCCTAAATGAGACTCAAATTCCAGTCACTGGGCTGGAAAGAAAAGTTCTTAGTGCTCTTACTGTTGTTCTGAGAGAAGCAGTTGTGCAGCAGATGTTTGGACAACTACCTTAGGAGGAAACATTCTCTCAAACACCTTTTTCCACAGATCCCAAGGTGTGTTTGCACGCATCTTTCCCAAATTGCTGTCAGAGGCAGGTGGTGGTCCTGGGAGAGGCAGCACAGTACAAACTGAAACACTGATGCTGTCCTAACACCATATCATCAAATCTTTTTAGATGAAATACTGAACTTACCTATTTGACTCAGTGAGTCCAGACCTGCTGGTATAAACAGGGGCTTGTTGTGATCCACTGACAGAGACTTGCTGAACAGAAAATAAAACATATCTAGTGATCATTTAGCAATCAGTGCCCAGACCCAACTTGTACAATGCTCTGTATACTGGCACATCTAAATGCAAATCTGCTCAAGTCTAGTGGTGCCCATGTTTCCACTCCATCAGTTTGGGGATCAAAACCAAGATGTTATCATTATCCTGGGCAGACAGAACAGAAGTCAACGTCCATGAGCAAACTTTCATCAGAGATCACATTTCAGAAAAAAAAAGTTTTGGTGATTAAAACATTCTGCGTTAAGTACTTTTAGACATTTAATAGTTAGACAACAGTTATATTACCTTTTATCAGAGCCAAATGCCAAGTGATTAATAAGAGCACGGGCTTTCAGCAGGAGTGCCTCAGATTTACTGGTAAACTAAATGAATCAGAGAATAAACCATTATGGTGTTATGCCATCTACAAAGACTATTTCAGGCAGAGCCTGGCTACTTCCTTACTTATCATAGTAAATTCACTGAATTTACTATGATAAAATCTCACATGCCCTTTCAAAAACATGAGTATGCATAGTAAAGGTCACAGATCTTTTGCTGAGGGCTAATGAGTTGTAAAAACTACTCTCCAGAATATCATAAAAACATTTGGAAATCAGTAAGAACAGTGTTCACACATAGAAAAGCAGCTTGATTGTGGTACAGACTTGTCAGAACACCTTCTCAAGCACCCCTAAGCGCTTCTGCATCCCTCCTAGTTTGAGGAAGAAGTCAGATCCCTCCAGTAGGAAATTACGCATCTGCCATTCACTTCAGTAGGAGTCAGGATTGAGTGGCCAAAGATTTATTATTTTTAATTAATTAATGATTAAATACTTAAAATAAAAATTAGGACAGTTCTGTTTTGGCATCTGAAGTAATCGTTTGCTGACTGGGAATACAAATCCTACAATTTCATAGGATGTAAAAGGATGTGATGAGATTGTAACGATTTAAAGGAAACACAGGTTTGACATAATAGAAGTAATATCAAAATATTAGTTGTGATGGTTAATACAATTAGAACCATCTTCTGATGCAGAAAGAGCCCACAAGGCAACATTCTTGGATTGAGAATCTGCCTTTTTTCAGAAGATGAGCTGCCCAACTCAGAATCAGTTTATATGCCCAGTTCCATGTTCCTACAATAGCCTGTTCTGATTTTCTCTTTTCCCCATCCTCTTTTCTTGCACCTCAGTTAGGAAGTGACTATACATACCACTAATGATGCTCCACAGTAATGTGAAACAAATCGAAGGCTCGTGCTTATTAATTTCCTCATTTCAGAGTCAAACTCCTGGAAAATTCGATATTGGGAACAGACGTAAGAAACAAACTCCAAAATATTACAGCTAGAACTTTTAATTTTTATGTACCACTTAGGCTACAATACAGAAGGCTTTCAGCTGTCAGCATAATTACATCTTAAGACAGAATCAGTATCAGCCTACTCTGAAAAGAAATGTCACAATTTTCTTTTGTTTCGTTTTGTATGCAGGGAGCTTAACTCAAGACAATCTGTTAGTCCAGGTTTCTTAATTAGGAATATATTTTCAACTGTCACTTAATTTTTGTTTTAAATTTCTAGAAATGCTGACTCCTATAAGGATAAGAAATTTTTGTGAAAACATTTAACTTTCAGTAAATCTTTATGTTCAAATACTGGCAAATAACCTCAAATCTCCAGCTGGATTTCACTTGTTCTAAAAGGAAGTCATCAACATGTTGTTTCCTTGCTCCCCATTTTCGTATGAATCAAACTACCTCTCTACGCTTTTGAGGGACATATCAAAAATCATCAGTTTGTGAGTGTTTTGTGATGGAATGACCACTCATAGTACTGCTGGACTGTAAGCTTTTTTTTGTGGTAAGAAGGCTATTAGAGCTATTAATAACTTAGAAGATTCCCAGTAAATGATGTAAAAAAAAGTTAAGCTTTACGTACATGAAAAATATCATACTTGCTTCCAATTATCACCAAGGGTATCGGAAAAGGGTCAATTAACTCATAATCCTATTAAACAGGAAATGATAGTTAAGTAGTGTAACCAAATTAGAAAAATGGCAGCTATTAAAAAACCCGAAAGGGGTTAAAATTAATTCACAGAAGACCCAAAATTAAATGGGAAGGGAAGAGGAAAAAAACCTTACATTCACAGAACAGTTACCCACCAGGATTGGTAGAACTGGCTTTTTGTCCCAACAAGTCATCTTCTTTTGTTAGCAATTAGTGGCATTATTCGTGCAAATAATATTTTTTCCAAATCACAATCCATCAGACTTCAAAATCTCCTCAGTATCCCATGTGCTGCTTTGTCCAAAATGTTAAGTTCCCTTTAAATTTTTTAGCTCCCTAAGCGTTTGCTGTACAGCAGCATTTTACAGAAGTCACAGCAACTAGACTTATGCGCCAAGTCACCGAGTTGTTGAATTGTTATTTATGCATTACATACACCACAACATTTGCAGAGGTTTAATGCACAATGACTTTTCAATTTCTATTGCGCATAATCTAGTTTAGCTTTTCCGTGGATTTAGTAGCAATTATGTTTAAAGGACTGATGTTAACATTCCTGAAACTTTATAATTTAATTAGTTGTCAGATTATCAAAAGGCATTGAGTTTGTGATAGACATTTAAATAAATGCAAAGTATATAGTCATGTTGATGGCTGTTATAACTATATTCTTTGCTTAAATTTGTACCTTCAGCTAGTCTCTTACAAGATGACTTTTGCACATCCTAGTTTTCACCTTCATTTTAAAAGGATGGAGGGGGGGGGAAGCAAACTGCTACTCTTTCTTTTGACTCGTGTAACATGCCATAACAATCACATTAGATATCTAACAAAAAGATGTAAGAAACCTTCTTCCTTGTTTCTGCTTTTATTGAATTTTTATTAAATTGCTATAATTTTCCAGTGAACAGGTTCATCTACATCAAATGAATTTTCAGTCATGCAGAAAAATCTAAAAGAGTTGTTTATGATTTTCAAAAGCATCATCTTTAACTGTATAAAGGCCTGTGACACCTGAAGAAAATATTAGAAGCAACTCACGGGATGATCCCTCTGCAGATCGTTTTGCATCCTCCGTTTCATTTCAGTCGTGGCTTCAGGATTTGTCTTTTCTAGTTTGGTTAAAATTTTGTTTGCATGGTTCCTAGTGACCTGTAGAAGCTTCTCCATAGTAGACCAGAGTTCATTAGGCTTGGAGAGGTCCAGTACAAGAACTATACCAAACAACCTGTTAAAAAGCCACTTTTTGGTCAAATCCGGTCCCTGTCAGCAGCAAAACCTCTCTTGATTGAGCTTCTCATCAGGCTTCGTTACCAAGATTCCAGAGATTTTTTTCCCATCTTTTTTTTTTTTTGGCCTCGTTTTTCACCTTATAATACTGTCCCTCAGGGAGGTGGCATCTCTTTCCCCACAGAAGCAGAATTTTTTATATACTCCCAAGCTGCTCTTCCACCAAACGTAAAGACACTAAGTTTTGTCTTTTTCTGTATTTCTTGTTCTACCTACTTAAGGCCAACCTATTTCCTTCCCCTTATTGCTTTCTCTTGTTAGAGATTGCTATGAACTTGGAGAGAACCACAAAAAGGAAGGTCAAAGCATCAGTGGTATTACAGTTTTTAGAAAAAAGTGTTCTGCAATTGTAGGTTTCAAGGTATGCTTCTCTTAGAAGGAAATCTGAAATTAGCTTTGCAATTGCAGTATAAATATTATATTTTTTGGTACCAGCCACTTACCTTATGTTGTTGCTAGTAATTGGTATTCGGATCAGTTCCAACAAGGAGGTTCCACCACCCAGTTCCCAAAAATGAGCTATATTCTTTGGCTGTGAAAGAATTTCTCTGTATTAGAAATCTGTACTTCCAGCAAGAGATGACCTCCATCTGACAAACTGGCTTTTCATACAAGTGACTCAGAACAAGAATGTGTATTAATTGAGTATTATTTCTGAAAAACCTAAACCAAATAAACTCCCCATATTTAAGAAAGCCCACACAACATTTAGGAAGGACTCCTGGCATGCTTCTCACTGTTTTGATAAATGACTATAATGGAGTAAAAAAAAAAAAGCCAGAAAGTAACACAGTTACTTTTTGACATTACAAAATGTCAAAAAAATCAGGTTCTCTCCCATTTCTGGAAGTATTAAGTACACATCTGGACATATAACCCAAACATGTAATCGTGATTGACTGTCCTTTAAGGTGACTGCTGCTTTCACCAAACTGGCTGTGAAGCATCTTCATACCTTGGTGCTCATTTTGCAGTTTAAAGGGAAAGTTAAAGACATATTAAAACACAAAAATCATATTGCTAAATTAACCTGTATTGAAAACCACTCTTGTTCACATACAATAAGCTAAAACCGCTACAATTCATAAACATAAAACATTACATACACATAGACTGAAAAGTAATACCTAAGATACTTCAAAACATACAAAGTACACTTTCTGTATACTCACTGTATTTGGTCTCCTTCCCCTTCTTCCAAAAGTATATTCCAAGGCTAATGTTGGCTTTGTAATCTCTTCCCTGTGCAAAGAAAAATAACTTCATTCTGTCAGGTTCCTCTACACAGAGAAAATTGGTTCTACAGTTCCTAAATTCTGTTTAGCAGTCAGATCAGTATTTGATTTACAAACAACAGCAGAGAACACACACTAAGACAACAGGTTTCAGCTGAAGACAGTGCAGTATCAGCATGACACTCTTGAGAGTTTAAGCTTTCTCATACTGAAGAAGAACTGAAGGGGCCAGGTGACAGGTAGTAAGAAAGGGAAATAAATCTCTAAGATTGTAATCCACAGCTGAAAACTACTTTAAAAACAAGTGACACCTACCTCTCGAGACACCTCAGTATAATAGTGGTCTTTCCCTGGAAATTAAAACCAAAGAACAACCCTACTGTACTATGATTAAAGCATAAAGATTGCATATTTAAACAAAACTCACTCATTTAACATTCCAATAACGAAGTACTGGAAAACCATAAACTCATCTAATTGTTTGTAGCCTTATAGTGGAAGTTTAGCTGCCAACTTTCTGTCAGAATGAAGTTACACTACCATTATTATAATTATCAACTAATAGAGATGACAAATACAGTAACAGGAACAGCATACTGAAAGTGAGACACTTTAGATGAACCAGGCCAACTGTTAAAACTGTTCGACATGTTTTAATTGTCAATGGTGGAATTATTTATTAGGGATATTGACATTCACACAGTGAGTACCACACCATGCTGAAGGGGCTGCCAGTTTGGTCCTCTGCTCTTTCCTATCTGAAAGAACAGTGAATTTCAGGTAAATTTGAAGAGTCACTGCATTTTCTTAAAAAATGTATTTTTAAAATTGATGATTAGGAGGTTGCATGTATACCAAGCCTTCTAAAATACAAATATGACAGTTTCCAACAAGGCTGACATACTACAGACACAGTTCCTAGCAGGGTGCTGAGGCTTCTATCTACAACAAAACTGGTATTGTCACACTCAAACAGGATTGGTACCAGTTAAACATTAAAATTTCGCATGTCAAACAACTGAAAAGAGTTATTTCCAGCAGTACTTACAAAAAGGAATGAACCTCAACAAATCAGAACATCAAGGATGGCTGGAGCTTTAAGTCTCCAAGCTATAAACTTTAACTCCTGAATTACACTCATGTCTAACTGGTCTACCCAATCTCTGCAGAATGGGAACATGCCACATCTTCTTAGTAGACCTTAATGTCTGAAAATGTTTTCCCTGACACAAATCAGGCTAGAAAACCAGAGCTGTATAGCACTGAGCATTACCCCATTTTTGGTTCCCATAAATAACACCGATCTTTCCCAAACTTGGCCATCACCATCCTCATCCTCGGGGTTTTCTCTCCTGTGCACCTCAGCTACAGCGAGGTCCCACAGAGTGTCGCTAGTCGGGAAAAGCGGAGGACCTTGGCCCGTAATTCCTGGAAGCATCTAAATGGAGAAATGAAAAGGGGTTTACTATTATTTTTACTGTTATTGTTTCAGATCCCGTGCCCTCCGTTTGGTCCATGGTGGAGTCAAAGCCCCGGGTGACCCCAGCAGCCGCTTCGTCTCCCGCTCCGTGAGCATTAGGAACGCATCGGGAAGTGATCTCAGTACAAACAAGACCTTTTCAGAGGTTTCTGACCATTAAGACATTCACAGCACCCGCAGTCCTTGCTCTCAGCGATACAGACGAGCCGCTCACAGCGGGGCTCGGATGGGTTCAACCCCTGCCTCTGGGGGGCAGCTACGGTTCCTCGCTGCCGGGTTCCCACCCCGCTCACCCGGTTGTCCTCCCGGTGCTTCCCGTTACCTGGCCTTGGGCACGGCCGCCACTGGTCGCCATGGAGCCACGCAGGGCCCGCCGGGATCTGTAGTTGATGAGGTGGGAGGGGGTTCTGTCCCGCCTTCCCGCCCGCCCTTCCGCCATAGTGCCCGCCCTTCCCTGCCCCGAGATAGCAGCCAGTCCCAGAGGGCAGTGAGGGCGGGCAAAATGAAAAAAGACGGAGAGAGAAAAATAACTTCAGCTATAGAGAAAGTCATTAAAAAAAAAAAGGGATTAGCCGTGAGTGGGTTGTTATTTTACTTCAGCCTTAATCTGCGGCCCTTGATAAACCCGTGGTCTCCCAACTCTGGTAATAACGGAGGGAGTGAGGAGCTGAGGGAGTATGTTCCCCCAGTAAGTGCATTAATGTGAAATAAATGATTAGTTTGTAGTCGTTGGGGCAAACAAATCAACTATTCTAGGCATAACTAAAAGCAAGATGCTTTAGCTAACAGGAGGCAGGATAGATTATTTCAAATGAGATAAATATAGGTTATGTTCTATCAATATAAAATAAAATAAATCGAAAGTCAAGTGCAAAGATCATCTTAAGGCTGGATTAGAAAGTAGGATTTAAAAGGTGTGATAAAACAGTCAGACAACACAGCATAGGAACGGAATACAGGATGTAGGTGAACCATAAAAGTCAGGGAGGTGACCTTAAATCCACAGCAGCCATTGCAATTCTTGCCCTGTAGGGGAGCAGCTGCTTTGTGTCTTAACACCGTAGAGGAAAACCCAAATGGAGTACTCTATTTGTTTGATCAAACTCAGGAAAGTGGACTCATTCATAATGATTAACTCTAAATTAATTTTAACTCTACTCCTTTCCTTCCCCAGTAAAGGCTTGTGTAATCTTCTAAAGATACTAAGTGAGGTTTCTTCTCTAAATAAGTTTTTTCCCCCTAATTTTAACTTGCACTATCAGTTCCAGGAATTTTCATATGGTTATTTTTGCCTGGTTTTATTTACTCCAGGTTTTTACATTTTCTAATCCCTTATGGAAACCAAACTTGCTAATAATTACAATCTAGAAAGAAGCTTCATTGTTTAGGGCTGTACTGTAGCAGATTGTGCTGATACTTTTCTAAGTGTGTTTCTCTCATCAATTCCATTTCAACAGAATGTTTCTGAAACCTGGGGATACAAAGCCAGCTCTGATTTCTAATCAGCAGTCAGAGGTGATGAAAACACTGGACAAAGCTGCTGTTGCTCTGACAGAGAAAACAAAACCAGGTAGGAATTGCGGCCGGCACTGTGATCTAGGCATCTGTTACTGCGCCAAGCAGGAGTGTTAAAACTAAAAAGTATTTTTACAGTGATTTCCTTGCTTGTGGAGAGGTGGCAAATCTGTGCTGGAAAGTTGTACTGAAACCCAGTCTTGATATAAAAACTGAGTTTTCTGTACTTTATGTTTCACCTTACGTTTCATTACCTTTGTCCTAAGGAACTTTTAGTTTTCTTTCCTAACGAATTATTACTGAGTTATTCATCACCTCTGTTAAAAGTTAAACTAATGGATTGCATTAACCTGTATAGACTACTAAAGCTCTACCTAAAGGTTTAAATGGTGCATTCCTTTCTGCAAGGATGAATTCCTAAAGGAAAAAATAAAGTCTCTAGGAACTCTGTTAGTCTGACAAGGAACTCCAACACCAGCCAGCCTTCTTTTATAAGGAAATATAAGTCTGTATTTTAATTACACATAAACCAAATTTAAATCAAAATGAACAGAAAGTATTATTCTATGAATATTCTGTGATTAGGTTTGTGGATTTGATTAAAACCTCAAAACGTTACCATTTGCCTGCAGGAGTAAAGAGGTCATGTTTGGTTTGTAAATAAGTAGTTTGCTTACTAATGCTGTTACACAAAAACTGACCAGGCCAAGTGAAGCTCAACTACTATATTAACTTATATTGCATCCCAAATACTATTTTAAGATCAACATGGTTGTTTATACAGCTCCCAGTGACCTTCAGTCACTACCAAGCTCAGATTCATTGACTGTTTGTACTGATTGCTGATCACTAGCTCAAAGCAAACATAACAGACATTCTGAGGTTCATAATAGAAGGTGCAGTCTCCTTCCATGTACTAATACCTTCATCTCATCCTGTGAATATTTTTACAACTAGATGCTGAAGCATTGAGCACAGGAAGTTCATCAGCATCACTCCCAGAGAGTGCTGCTCATCTGTCAGCTCCTGTTGCATCACTGTGCTTAAGATCATAAGGCAAGAAAGGTCTAGTTCCTACCTGGGTGTTAGTGATTGATTAGGTAGCACCCTGTTGTTTTGGTAGATGACTCAAAGTTGAGATGTGGATCACTTGCGGGTGGGGAAGGCAGCACAGATGATCTGCCACGATTCTAAAGTGTTCAGCTTTGTTATCTTGGGTTGTGTAAGGAGCTCTGAAGCTTGGAGCATGTCCACCAGAGTTGCAGAACTGTGTGCTGGTGTGTGTAAGAGACTTGCTGATTCTGTTTACTTGAAGGGAAGTGTCTGCTTTAGAAGGTTCTTACCACTGCTGAAACCTCTTGCTAATCGAAAACTTGAAAGGAATGTTGTTGTTTAATGTAGTGTTGTCACGGTATCTAGTTTGGAGTGCATTTATTTCATAAAAATTAGCACACCTTTTCTGGTAATGTGTTGGTTATTTGCTTCTAATTTTGAAGACCAAGAACTGGCCATAGTACTGTTCATAAAGGGGTCAAGTCATCTTGCCAGTCTGTCTTTCTACTTTTTAGGAGCATGTTCTTTTCACATACTGCGTTCATCCTTCCCCATCTATTTTAATTCTTCAGGCTACTCTCTGCCTTTCATAGAGGGCAAACAGCTGAAAATTCCTTGTCTATATATATCTGGAATGCTTAAATTTGATAAAGGAGATTTTCAGTGTTCAATTATTAAAATTCATCATTGTGAAATGACTTAAGTAATTAAAAATCAAAACAGTGAGGGCTAGCAGTAATGGATTAATGATCCACAACGATGAGCATGAGCAAAAGTAGAAATCAGTGATTTTGCGTTTGATTACCCTCTCTACGTTTGGCCCTTCAGTATCTATTAGATTATGCTGATGATCCATTCCCAAGCCCGCAAAAGTGGTTTATTGGCACAGAAATCAAAACATGAGGATTGAAATAAAAAAAAACAGTTGTAATTTCTATTTATTTGCTCCTCTGTAGTGCTGAGGCTTGTGACTAGAAAGTGTTTGTGGCTCCAAGAGTGCAGATGCAGTATTGTGTCTCATATGAGTATTACTGATATGAATGAAAAATCAGAAGACCAACTCTTATAAAATATAATTCTGAATCAATGTCTGTACATTATATACAATATACATGGATTTAGGTGTCACATAAGTGTCCACGTTTACTCACGACAGTTCAAGCAGTGGCTTTCTGTAGTGTATTTCTTGTGTTCTGAGTTCTACTTGCATCTGTATTGTATTATTTTTCTGGATTAAAGAAGACAGTAGGTACAGGACCTTGTGTAACAAAACTCTAATAAATACAGTGCCTTTACAATTTAGGTTTTTCAAAAAGTTGGAGCAGAGGGGTATTATTTACAATTCTACATGACTGAGGCTGAAGATTTGCCAAGTAAAACAGCCCTAAAACAAAGGCCTGGGTTTATTACAAGAACAGTCTTCAAATCTGTACCAGTTACATGAAGTGCTTATATATATTTTTAAAGGACTAACAACCCTACAAATCTAACAGTTTTTAGTCCCATGGTGCTGACATCACAAACACATGTGGGTGCTGGAAGCTGAAAGGATTTTGTATTTAATACTTTAATAAAAAATTCTTCTTAAGAATGAAGTTCATACAACTTAAAATTTTGAAAAGCAGACATGAACAGTTGAAGAGAGTTTGGTCCCTGAGTAAGTATTTGGAAAACTACAAAAGTCTACACAACTGTTCTTGAGGCCACATCTCCCAATCACTTCCAACAGACATAGTTATTTCTGAATGGTAAATACCAGCACAGTCCTTAAACTTGTCTCATCACTATTTCAGCTCAGGCCAGGTCTTTAACAGGCTGTTCCCACCCTGTACCACTGAAATGAAGGTACATCTGCCCACCCTTCTTTTATGGACTTGCTTGTGCTCTGCATCTTGCACATCAAAAACTTTTCAATGAGTGTAGAAACCCAGGAATGAAGATGAGTTATTGCATCATGTCATCCTTTCATAGCAAGGTGGGGCATTTTGTTGGTCTGTTGTTTGCAGGAAGCATTTGACTTCCCATTTCCTTGAGTTTCTGTCCGCTCTGAGGTGCCAGTAGTGCTGGAGCAGAGAGATGGTGAGTGGCTCCTTTCAGCTGATGGAAGTTGTTAATATAGCTGGCAATCAGTAGAGTGATCTCAAGAATCTATAACAGGAACACAAAAAACTCTTTGAAAAATACAGTGATGTGTTTTGACTACTGAAAAAAATAGTGAATTTTTTAGCAGGTGCCAATCACCATCAACTGGAAAAGTACTTGTAATGATGGGGAGAGAGGAGATGCCTAATCAAGCTTTTTTTCTAACGTAATGATATTCCCATCAGCATGCTAAATACTTGTCTTCCACACTCTTTAATGACTCTAGCAGGTGGCTTCTTCCTCTTGCTGACAGATTTTGAAGTCTGTAAGACGATGCTCTAATAAAAAACTTTGGTGATATGTTCCCTCACTTCTGCTGGAAGCAGAACAGAGGATAGCTAAATGGAATATGGGTAGCTTTTTACTATATTTTCTCTTTGCAATCTATACAACCTTGCCAATAAGGACACAATCTGAAGGAAACTTGAGCAGATACATTTGCCTAGCCTTACTTGTATCACAAAAACCATGTTTTGACCAATTTCTCTGTGTAACTTTGTGTTCTGTTTCATGTATTGTTCTGAGTAAAAGCAAATGACCTTGAAATCTTTGAAAAACAGAGTCAATCTTAGAAGTGAAGGAGGGAATCAAGATTAAAAAAGCATGAAGAGTTTCTTTACCAAAGGTAAAAATAAAAATTTAGTGTTTTTAAGAAATGACTGACCATTCAGATCATGTGTTCTACACTTCCATTGCAGAACACAACTGTGTCTTCTGAAAAATTCTCTGGTGTTGGTCAAGCATATAGATTGTTTTTAGGGACCCTTCATTGTCCTTCTATGAAAAATCATGACTCTTATAGGGAAGGACATGAAACAAAAAGGAAAACATCCCTATAGTCACTCTTTATGTGACTAATAATGAAGGCGTTTTGTCTTTCCTTTTGTTAAGGACTCCCCACTAGCAAAAGCAGGACAGTTAGCTGGTGGGTTGACGTTTGAAGTGTCATACCAACCTTCGGTTTTGTCATGGCAAAAAGGTGTTTTTCAGTTGACTTGTCCTTTGTCTGATTGTTGTTAACAACCAACATAAAGTCATCCTGGTAGCCTCCAAAAGTCATCAGGCTCTTATAGGTATATGTGACCGTTAATCGCTTAAAGAGAAGAAAACCCAAAAAAAAACCAAACACCAGGCTGTAAGCAGGACAACACAGAAAAACAGATCATGACACATATTTATTTTAAAAATATAACTATTCTTCAAAATGCTGTTGTTATCCTAATGAATCTTGAAATTAATTGTAAATTTGAGGATAGCTTCACTCAGGAGCTTCCAAAATCAGGAACTTCCACTGCACATGATAACTCTGGTAAACCTGACCTGTGTTTATATCCCACATTAATTAGATCAAAGCTATTACAAAAAGGTTCTAACAAAAGTGTGTAATTCAATAAACACAAGTCTGGACTGACTTTGAGAGAAGTTAATTCTAGAAATTCCACCTAAATAAATTAAATGGCAGAGTAATGACACATGTAAAGTAATTTAAGTCTAAGACTTCACACCTCTTGATGAAACATAAATGCTCCTCAAGGCTTTTCTGCTTTCCATGCTTCAGTTTTCAGCACCACGCTAGTGGCCTTTGACTCAGATTAACAATTTATCATTCCATATTAATTTGTTGCAGATGCTCATATTTAAAAGTAATTGCAAGTCAACAGTTGTACAATTCCTGACTTAATGCTCTTCCATTACTAAACCTCTTTTTGCCCTTATTTTGAAACAGTATTTTCTCTATGCCTTGGAACATCATTTCTGGTACCCCCTGATCCTTCCCACAGAAAATCAGATTATTCCCTGACAGCAGAGCACTTTTAGAACACTGACAGTGCAACTGGAATTGCCATCACTAGAGACTGTTTGTGGAGCTTTTTGTGGGCTGACACAAGCTGGTTTTGCTTGTTCTCTGGGCTTCTGTTTGGTTTATTATTTCTTTAATTGCAAAGAAACATAATGAAATGTCTGGTATCAGTACAATTATGAAGCTGAGATTGTAATTTTCTGATAGTCTGTGTTAGCAGTTGCTAATAGGGCCGTGCCACTCCAATTTCTTTGCAGGATTTAAATGAAAGGAGGGCTCTCTCAGACACTGCTTTTTTTGGGTTTTTTTTACCCTGATTACCATGAGTCATTTTTCTGTGAAAAACACTTTTATTGCAAATCAAAAGAAAAATCAGAGCCCAAAATGACATAATTAAATAACATTGGGTTCTATTACTGACTATTAAACAAAAATAATACAATGAAAATAACAATCTTTTAAATAACTGTGTGTATGATGAATAATAATGGAAAATGAAGTCTCCAGGAGAAGAAAATTAATGTTCTTGGAAGAACTGTGACTATGGATCTCCTGACATCTGAATGATTAAGACATTAACATTTCATTAAAAGATAGAAAAGCTGTATCTGATAAACAAAAATAAGTTCTATGCAAAGAATTCATTACTTAGTTCTATTATTGGCACTGCTCTAATGACGATAACATTGAAGTGTTCTTAAGGGAATGAATTTTTGCTTTAAAGAGACAGACTGGATAACTTAGCAGGGAAGGCTAATGCCATCTTTTCTGTAGCATGGATTATGGTGTGAATTGCTCCATGTACTCAGTGTTAAACTCTGCTTTGACCAAACTGAAAAGAGGTTTCCCTTACCATAGAGCTGTAGTCCAGGATGCTAACACCGTCTTCATGTACAGCAAACCATATCAAGGGCTTTTCAGCTGAGGATGTTGCTAGGGGCTATAATGAGGAATGTTCCTTAATTACTACTTCCAAATGAGGTAATAGGTAGATAATTATTAACTCTCTGCTATTGCAGAGCTTTCTCCATCCATAGATCTTACTGAGAGTTGCATTGGCAGGGCCTTGATCTAAACAAATTGAAGTAGTAGCCCAAACCATGTAGGGAGCCAGTGGCAGAATCATAGCTCCCAATCTAATACTCTTAAAGCCTCCCCTGCTGCTTAGTGCCACAAAATCTACAGTCTCATTAATAAAACTTTTTAAAATCCAGGTGTTTGAAAGTTTGTTCACTACCATGAACATATCTGCAAAGTGCTGATAAGCAACTATATATATACACTGAATTATCTAATAATATATATATATATACTGGAATTATCCAGTGAAACTAACGATGAGGTGGAGTTCTGTTTAACACAGCTCTTATTTGAATCGAAGAAATTCAGGTACCACTAGTTTAAGAAACGTTGAGAGGCCAGTGCAGAAGGACAGTGCTCTAAAAAGCCTGAACAACACTAAGTGTTTCTGCAAAGTTCACCTTCCATAGACAGTTACTGATGTCTTTTCAATATTCCGCTAGTTATGAGTCATAAAAATCTGAAACAAAACCAATCTCCAACTAAGATACGGGAGCATGAAAAAGGGCAACCTAAAACAAGCAATGGGTACTGGAAAGTTACTATTATGCTCTACTTAGGACAATGGCTAGTCCCGTAAATCAGTGCATGGTTTAAACAAGTGAGGAATTTGACAAGAGATTCAATCAGCACGTGTGTAACACCCTTACTGTCAACAAAACAGCAGTACTACTTGCAAACTCTATTGAAACCAAAAAAATCCAAACCAACACTCAAACTCAGTAAAGTTTCTTACTTCGGCTGCAAACAGTTTAGCACCAAAGAAGGACCATTTTCTGGCAACAGTGAGGTAAATACGTGTGCAGTGTGCAGCGCTATGCCCTCGAAGAGCCATCCATCTTGTAGACAGTCGCTGACAAAGCTGTCTGTTGAAATGAAATAATGTCATTTAGTTATTGAAAGGAGTTTAAATGCTTACCCATAGCAGGCTTAATGAGCAAAAAAATAAAGAATCCCTTTGTTAAAATGATCATGTAATACAACTACCACGTAGGGAGCATGAAATAAATCCAAAACATCATTTAGTAATTTTATGCTCATGAAAATTATGAAGTTATCTTGTAATTTCTGCAACATTAGGAT
Source organism: Upupa epops (assembly GCA_013397515.1). Lineage (NCBI taxonomy): Eukaryota > Metazoa > Chordata > Aves > Bucerotiformes > Upupidae > Upupa > Upupa epops. The sequence goes on from VZRI01014454.1 coordinate 17,522, forward strand.
TAAATATTGATGTAGCAGCAAAGAGGAAAAAGTCTAGGACAGCTTTTCATTTGCCTCTACAGGTATTTGACCTGCTTTTATCAGCACTCAAGAGCTACACTGGTTGTCATTCCAAAAATCCATCCAGCTCAACACATATTTTTACTTGTGGCTAGTAAAAGTGTGGAGGCTATGGGTTAGTACTGCTCTTGTTTAGTTTATCTGGTTGCTGCGACCAAACTGTGTATTTCTCGTGTTGGATGAGTTCACACTGGCTCTTTCCTTTTGTGGCTCCATAGTAAGCTGGTTCAATGAAATGATCCTATGGAAGAAAAATCCTCCCTAGAACACCTTTCTGACACCACTAACCTGCTGGAATGACTTATGGCAGTCACAAGGTTATTAGAAGCAGCACATGAAAAGGGAGTGGGAAGGGAGCAGAGGGATATATCTCACCTACAGCTTACTCTTAGTGGAATTGCATCCCTTAGCAAAAGGAATTGAGCCTCGTAACAGGTACAGAGTGATTCTTTCCCTCCCAGGGACTTCCAGCTGTGGCCATTGATAGCTGAGCAGCAGTTCAGCAGGTATTTGACTTAATCTCCATGGGTTAGTCTATTGTAGGACTTCTTGTATTTTGTTCTTTGAAGCTGTCTAACCTTCTGTTTGTTGTGCCTATACCTCTGAATGTCCCTATTATCTTCTGAGCATGTAATAAAGTTAATTTATAATAAGATAATAACTTCAAACTTTCTCAATCCTGTAGTGAAGAACAAGAGAAAAAGCTTTAAAGTTAGATTTGTTGAATAAGAAAAATAAGGATATCAGAATCACTGGGTTTTGTACCATCCCTGTGGTAACATGTAGAGTTTTGGCTGGAAGGTTAGACTGTAATTACACAGAGCAAATTAAGTCTTTGCTAGTAAGAAAATGAGGTTCGAGCACAGGCTTAGGCAAATGTGGCATAACAATAAGCTGTAGTAACAACTAAAACTTGCTAGTTTCGCTTTCAGATTTGTAGGGGTTATGAATCACAAAATACATCTCACCTTAACTGTTCTTCTGAACATCCATTCCTGTATCTTTTTGGGTAGAATCTCTCCAAAACTTGTTTTAATGTTTGATTGGACTTGGACTGGGATGTGACTGGCCCTGCTGGAGTTGAGAAAGGCCTTTCAAAATCTCCAAGTTCTACCTAAGGGGAAGACCATGAAGAAGAACATTTTTTTATTACTAAGGATCAGTATTCTAGCTGAGTATTACGAGCTGCCTCTCCTTTGTCTTACAGCTATGAAAGGAAAATCTGTCAATTAATGTACAGTTTGCACTGACAGAAAGTCATGCAAGTAATTTTATTTTCCAGCATTACCTGAGCTATAAGAGCTGCAAGTTCCATTGCGAGTTCTTTGTTTACGGGGAAAAGCCCATTGACTACTTGATCATTTGTCTGATACACCAGCAGCAGCTTCTCTCTCTCTGTTTCCCCATGGACCTGAACTGAGAAATAAAGCCTGCAGAAGAGATAGAAAGTTATTAAATGAAGAAGATGGGGAAATGCATTAGCCCTGAGGATTAGCCCAGAATGTGACATGGTCATACCAGCATCAAAACGCATTAGCAGATCAACATCTGAACTTGAACTGAGTCTTCTGAATTTAGGGGAAAAAAATTCTCTAGAAAATGAATTAAATTAATGAAATCTTGTTCTAAAAAAAAAATCAACTCTATTTTTAAAGAAAATATTTCTCCACCTATACTCCTTTACTATTTCTGTTGCAACCTTTGTGCCAGACAATATTTTTCAGGTGAAGAAACACTGCAGAAATGAAACCCCAGCCTTGGGCCCAGCCAGGAATGTCGCACTTGCTAAACAAACCTGTTCTTGTAGGTAAGGCGGACAGTCCTTGTGCCCTCACATTTGCCAGGGTGTTGTTCTTTGGAAGCTTGTTCCCATTTGGAAATAATGTCACAGATCTAGGAGAAAAGCAAGACCAGACTGACTTTGCCATTCATCCCCCTTTGAAAATGCTTCTGAATAGCAAATGCCAACTTATTTTACTGTAATCTATTATTACATCTATGTTGCTTGAATTTTTAAACTCATCAGAAGGTAACTTTACTGGTATTTCATATTTGGAGCATTTAATAATTAAATATTTTGTTACTTATTTATCCCGCACCACATATACATACACACAGTCTTGGAAAATGAGCTTAATAATGTACTTACACTGTTCCTTCACGGAAGTCTTTCCCAGAAGTCATAATGTGAACAGCTTCTGTAGTTGCATTCACAAAAAAAACCCAGTGTACTCTTTTATATATTTTCTTTTCCATATGGTAATAATTCTGGTGTGGGACACTCCCTGAACTGAAACCTAATCATTCTCAATTTAGATAAGGAACCCTTCCCTTTTGTTTTTTGTTCTTTGCATCTCTGGTTATCACAGTTACATCATAAATCTCTAAATGCATGCTGGACTCCCAACTGCTTTTTAAAGAACAGTTTTTCTTTTCCTTGAACACCATTGTTACTTCTCTGAATAATAATGTCCATCTCCTAATTGAAGCTTTTAAATACAGTTCACTGAATCAATTTCAGCAATGAAAAAATTATTTTAAAAATTTTTACATCATTCACATTATGAAGGGCAAAAAACCTGAAGAGTTTCCAGCCTGAAAAATGTTTTCCATACCATTGTAAAAAGAGAGCTCTGCAAAATGAAGATATTTTGTTGTTTTAAATGCGGAGCTCATGAAAGGCTTTGGTTTACCTTGATGTTTCCTTGAAGACAGTGCTCTATGTCCTTGCCAGAGGGATCGTCAGAAAACAGCGCAAATCCTGACTGAGCTGGTTTCCTCATCCCTGTGTCCTGGTTCAGGGTGTTCAGAAATTCCTCCACTGTGGTGGAGGCATCAAACCCTACAACCTAAAAAAGCATCCAGAATGTATTTTGCCATCACACCGATACTCCCACTTAAATCTGAGATTTTGAAAGGTAACACCTCTGGAATAACAGCACGAACATAAACCCCACTCCATCCCCTTTGATTAACTGGGGTAGTATCATGACTGGAAATTAGGTGTCCAGAAAGGATATGGAAAACATTCAAGTTTGCCACCTAGAAAGTCAATTTAGTGAGGTTTTTCTCCATCCAGAAAAACATAAACTTCACAACATATTGTACCTTATAGCATTTTTATTTTTATAGGAAATCAAAGTTACTATAAAAGTGCTTCCAAATACAGTGTTTTTGAGATTATTTTCTTTGATAGTACTGGTTTCTTTGCACTTGCTACACTTGAGTTTCTGTTACATGTAACAAAAACAGTTCAGTTAGCTGGGCTTTTTGTGACAAATACCACTTGAAAATAAAAAAACCTGAAGTAATTTCCTACACTTTTCAATATGGTTATGAAAGAAATGAGATCAATTACTCATTTTTCATCACTTGCTACTTCAGAGGGATATTAGATGGCACACTTGGATCTTTAACAAATGTTGCTCTGTCAATACTACAATAGGTCAATGTATGGAGTTTTACCTTCCCAAATATGACTTTTTGGTCTGTTTTTACTAGTATTAAAGCAGTTCTGCAAGAGATAGCAAATGGCTTTTATAGAGCTATGAGTTGCTGATCTTTACTTAGGTCTGTTTTGGTGGTGTTTTCCTCTATTTGGCTGGACTTCTGTTTCAGGCTTCTCAGAGGTGAATACAAGAGCTTCAGAGATGAACATGGAGTTCTCAGTTCCACTAGAATTGCATATTTGCAATTTATGTATTTAATTAAATTTATTTGCTCATTAATTTAGGCATTTAATTACCATTTTCAAGCCCTAAATAACTCGTGCTATTATTTCTTCTCTTCTTCAATCTTTAATTTTGAAACCTTCCAGGATGATTTACATGCACATTGGTTTGGGATTTTTTTCTGTTTTACTGGGCAGGCAGAGTTCTCCTGTGACTGGAAATGAAAAGTTTATTCAATGTAGCTTCAATTTCATATAACAATATGCTTTCTGTCTAGGAATACTGTAAGCTGTTAAAAACCTCTTTTCAGCCAGCTCACACAGTCAGAAACATGAACCAGGATGTGGAGCAATAGGCATGGAAGCCCATGGGAAGGTTCCTACAGGCTTTGACTGATGAAGTCCCAAAAGAGTTAAGAATGAGCTGTGTTTGTTCAGTAACAAATACAGTTACTTCTCCTGACGCAGTTACAGCTCTGCTTCCAGCCCTTCGCTGGGGTACATAACTGTTGAGATGTCTCAGGGAAGGAAGTTGAATTTAATACCTTTCCCTTTCCTTCAGTCTAATTAATTCATCTGGGGGTCACGTTAAACAGGAAACAGAGCTTCAGTATTTCTCTCATGAGCTTTTCTTTTTTTTTCCCCAAACCTTTACTCTTTGCTGATCAAATCAGATTGCCACTGGCACAGCATAAAACTGGAACCATGTTTGCTTTAATGCTTCAAATTCTGTTTCTGATTTACTACTTCATGTCTATGCTGCCAGCAGAGGGTAGGGAGAGCTGAGATTTTGTGGGCTACCTGATGTTACCTGATAGATGCCGTTCATGAAATGGACTGGAATACTGAAGGGCAGCGAGTGGTGGTAGGGGTTTCTTAGAAGAGTGGAAAGAATTTCCATCCTGGAAGGTCTGGCCTCTCGGTCTCCATTCTGCTGGGTGCGCTCCACGCATCGCTGGCAGTATATGGCGTATTTCCCAAATTCAGTCCTGAGACACAAAGAGAAAGAAGGCAATTCTTGGGAACTGTTTGAAAAGGGACTGTGAGTAAATCTCTCTGGGCATGCTAGATGGAAGAAGCACTCAGACTTCACTCTGTGAGGTTTCCAACACATTTCTATATGTGGAATTATAAAAAGAGTAAGTCTGTAAGAGAACTGTGCCAGAGGTGAACATGGCTCATGAGTGTTTTGTGTGACTGCTGCATTTTGAGGTTTTGCAACCTACAGAGTTCCTGTAACCAGAGAGTTGCACAGATCTGACACAAACTATGTTTTAGTAGCACTGGACCACAACTGTACTCCAATATATTTTAAAATACATGTTAAAAGGTGTGAAACATTAAATAACAGACTGAAAACAAAGGACTTGAGACAGGCTAGTTGAGCTGCTGGGTAGGAACACTCAGGCACACCTGGAGTCTGCATTCTTCTTCAAATGAAGTTTAAGGAGCCACAGGAATGGGTGCTGGGGCAGAAAGAGGCCAACACAGAGAGCCAGGAGCTGCAAGCCCTGGACAAAAAGAAGACATTCATTGTTTTAAACATCTTACAAAGTAAAACTTCCTGCTCTGTGGCTGCTGGCCAGCAGCATGACTTGCTGTGCCAAGTCAAGTAACAGACAGCTGTAAATAGAAATAAAAACCCCCAAAACCTGGAGGAAAAGATGAGTAAGTAAGTAGGTCACTTCAATGGAAGGCCAAAATGCTCTTTCTGTTTACTCGTGTACAGCAAGTTTGTTTTGGGGCTGGAAATAGGAAAGCAGATGGATTTGTATGAAAAGGAAGTAATACACAGGAGAAGGCCAAGGAGTAAGAAATAAGAAGCCTGTGCAGTTTTATTTCAGCTCTCCTGCTACATTGATTACGAAGCAACCCATAAGGCATTTCCCTCATACCAAGTAGATAGTAGGTCTACACTGACTAACACTGCAGCTGCTTTTCTCACAATTGTATCACTGTGTCAGCCTGAAATTTAGAAAATGGGGGTTCTCTATCTTGATTTATTTGACTTGTCTACTATTAAATATGAATTTTCTAGCACAGGCAGAGATGCTTCATTACCTCAAATACCTGTCCTTTGACAGAGCTACATTTCAGGAAGAAACAGCAGTGATCAGGTGTTAGTTGGTTTAAATCTGATTTTATATAAGCTACAGACAAGCAGAGCCCTTTCAACATTCTGTGTAGTTCCTTTGCTGCTGCTGAACTGTATATACCATTAAAATAAATACTGGGTTTACCTGTACAGGTCCTGCCTGGTTCTGTGGATGGCGACGTCTAGTTTGTTTAATAAGTTGGCAACAGATCTCGTTTTGAAGTTCAGGATGTGTGAGGCAGATCTGCAAAGCACTTTGAGCCAAAGACACATGGTAATCAATGGCAGGAGAGTCAACTGCAGCATTTATAAACAGCTGGCAGGTCTAGAGACAAAAAAGGAAGTTTACACTTTCCCAGTTGTTTTTACAGGTGGTGAGCATTTGTTGTGCTCTATCACTCACGGTGTTTATTCTGTATAATAGCTGATGGATTTTCAACAAAACTTGTACCTACCATCCATGATGGCTGTCAATTTTTATGCTGACTTGCACTTTATCAATGATATGAGTAGAAACTACAGAAGTTGAAGCCTAAACTACTCCCTCAAGTTTATTTCGTTACACTGAAAGTGAGCCTTTGGGGAGATGATACAGGGACATTCTGCTACTGTTCACTAGTTGTCTCCACTAAAGGTAAGCATAAACTTTTTCTATCTGTTGAACACTTCCAGTGAGCCAGCTAATAGCCATTCTCCAGCTATGAGTTAAAATGGTCAGTCAGTCAATAAAAAAGGCATCTGCTATGGTTTTACCTTGAATAATTTAATGGCTTCCGTTTGCAAGGCTTCTGATGGCAATGTTGTAAGAGGGGATGCAATTCCTTCTTTGGTGTGGCAAAGGGTTGGGTGTCTCCAAATCTGAGAAGCTAAATGGATAAAATACAGGGGTATTGCAGTTAATTCAGTTAATGAATACAATAATTAAGCATTAGAAAATTAGTATGTTGAAACAAACTTACTGCTCTCGCCTTCTGTATTTAATAATTTGCAAATAAGTTGCTCAAACTCAGATCCAACATTTACACTGGTACTTCCAGCAGCAACTGTCAGATGATAAAGCCATGTGTCCTGTAGTAGAAAGAAACAGCATTTGCTGTTGCGTGAGCAAAATTCTCCAATTATGATATTTGTTACGCTGCACCATCTCTTTTTTCCTGCTTCTTTTCATCTGTTCTACAAAGGATTCCCTACAATGGGAATTTGCTTTGCAGACAAACTGATCACTGTTAACAAAAAAGGACCTTCTCCTTACTTGTGACATTGAGTTACAAGCCAGATGACTTGTAGGTCTCCTCCTCTTTAAGAAATCCTGATATCACAGCACCATACTCATAGACATAGTAGACACAGACATACAACAGCACTAACATGGACACATTATTGAAATTCAGTTGAAAAGTCCTTTTATTACCTTCTCATGTTTGGATCCTATAAGCAGGTAAGTAGGCCCTTGATCTTTTGGGTGAATAACAACAGTATAATGTGTTGATAATAAACTGCGTCCACCAGCCTCATAGTCTTCATCAGAATCACATGATCTATCAACTTCTTCAATCTTCGCCTCAAAAAGCTTGATTTGACCAAGAGGAAACTAAAAGTCAAAATCAGCAGTGGTGAGAGCAAATATTTACTTCAGTTACTGTGATTATATATTTTTTATTCTACCAACAGAAAGAAATGTGTGCCAAAGCCTGAAAGGAAGAACTTCAACAATTCTTTTCCAGGTCTGCTTCTGTATCTAGTTTAGGCACTAAATGTCTATTAGGGTGAGAGGAGTAATTCTTCAGTGTCTAGGCCTGGTTCTAAGCAAAAATTCTCTGGCTCAAGCCTAGAACTTTAATTATAATCTTGTTATTTCTGAAGTCAGTAGTGTCATGTTGATATATCTGGTTTGCTCATGTTATAAATTCAAAAGATAAATTTTTATTTGAACCTTCTCAGCTGGTTTCATTCTCCAGCCTAACCATACCTGAGTCCTAATTTGTGTATGTAGCTGAGATCATTGATCAGGAAATATTTTATACAAAAAGCCATTCAGAAGGAAATCTTCACAGAAGTCATTATTTTGTAGTCATTATCAGCAGGAAGCCATAACAGACACAAATAAGTAAGTTGTCTTGAATCTGATTGTCTCGATTCTGAGAATCAAGAGTTGCCATTTCACTTTGTTTAACTAAAACACAGTTAAGTGTTGGCAGATTTTTTTACATTTTACTCCCATTTGAAAGGAGGACATTAAATGGACTCTATTTCTGCATTAGCCACTGCAGATTGTGTCATTTCTTTCCACACAGCCATAGCAAATGTGCTTTTAATTAACACATTTTTGAACAGTAGAAACGAACTAGCTTTGGAGAACTTTTCATACATCTGCTTCCAAAAGCTAAATTCTTCTATTCCAAGCTGCCAAATTAACTTACATTTTGCTTTAAAAGAGCAGGAAAACATGTTCCAAATGGGAGGGAAATGTTCACAAGGATCCAGCAAAATTCTTAGAAGCTTCTAAGGGGCATGCTAAAATCCCAAATCTTCACTGGCAAAAAGTGTGGAAATTTAAACACTTCAAACATAGAGGAAAATGCAAGTTAATATTAACCTCTCTGTAAGATTCCTTAGAGATTAATACTCTTAATAATTTGATTCTTCAGCCCTCTAGTACACTTCAATAATAATTAAGGGTAATAATAAAGGTATGAATCAAATATTCATCACCTGCAAGATATTAACCAGAATTCTTGTAGAAGTTTCTAAAATCTTGTCCTGACCCCATTTCAAGGTAAGAGACCTACCTTGTCTTCTTGATTACGGAAATAATACAGAACTTTTCCAACCAGGGTACACCAAACTCTTTTGGAATATCCATGTTTCACCTGGAATTACAGAGCATTAGTAACATGCAAAGGCAGAGTGCATTTTACCATCTCTGAATAAAAGCCTTGGTTCAAATTCCTTTCCACATTACTAGAAAAGGAACAGGCTACTCTTCTAAGGGCATAAGAATTAAAGTGTTAGATTCTCATCTAAAGCCTAAGAAGGCCGGTGTGAACTTTTCATTTGGTTTTGGATGAGGTCTGAATTGGTGGAAGTTAAAAATAGAAGAAGAATTAAACAAGAAAAATTATTTTACACAGCATTCTTGGAATTATCTGTCCCAATGAGTTATAAAGAAGAAGAGTTGGTCAGTTAGTTACTGAAACGTGCTGAACCACTGAGGTGCACATGGAGAAGTTAGAACAGACTGGAGGAAAAAGGTGGTTCCTACCTTGGTAAGTAATCCCTTCATGGTGGGCTTGGTGTCAGGCTGTACAAACAGCTGGCTGGCAGCCTGTACTTTCAGAACATTCTGTAGTACTTTGATCCATTCTTCTAAGATGTTGGGAGAATCTGCAGTCAGGTAGTATGTTCGCTTTTCTGTGGTCAGCTGGGTAGTAACAGAAGAGTCTTGAGCTTGAACAGCATTATGCAACCCCAAACAGTGGGGCTTTTTCACAGATGCTACCCAGGGCAGTTTCACAATTTTGGGGGTTTTATTTTCCCAAAGTACTTTTCATCAACAAAGTATTCTGTGGCCAGGCAGAGCAGACATACCCTTTCTAAGGCTTTTTATCTGAAAAGTTCCAGAAAAGCAGAGCTGAGAAAACTCTTGATTTATCTCCTTTTAGACAAACAACTACTCTCAGCCCTGATGGCTGGCTCCAAGACTGCTCTCTTTATTTCCATCCCATATTATCTGATATTTGTAGCACTAAAACAAGACTACATGAAGACCTTTAAATAGTTCTGTAACTGAAATGATTTTCTGGCTTCAAAGAAAGGGCACCAATTAATTCCAAGTCCATGCTTTGTCTTTCAGTGCAACAAGGATTGGAAGAAGGGGTCAGTTTTGGGGATGTAGGGAATAAACATTTGCTGAAACCCTAGTGAGCAAAGCAAGCACCTGAATTGTTTGTTTTCCATCACCCCTTTCAATGTGACTACAGGCGTTCAGCTCAATTTGACCTTGAGGTTTTCGAATGACATCACTCTGCATGAAAGGAATGGAAAAAGAGTATTTTACAGCTACAGACAAATGTCAATAGTTACAGAACTCATTTAAACATTAATCTTGATAAATGCTTCCTAGTTAGACATTGACTACCTTGCATATCCATCTCTTGAGAAACCAAGTCCTGAATCACTCTCTAAGTGACACCAGGAATACATTGCTTTTCCTTCTAGCAGCACTAATCTAATATTAAATTACTTACTGGAGATTTGTAGTACAGTAATTCACCTCCTTTCAGCACAAACCACCGTCGTTTCCAGGTCTTTACTTTACCTCCCATTTTTAAGAGATAGCCAGACTTTTCCAAGGGTTCCTGAGTATTTAGAAGTTAGATAACAGGTAGTTAGATAAATATACATATATATATATGTAGCCCTTAGAGATACGCAGGAACACACAGAGAAAGGAAAGCCTTAATGCTTTGGATTGTCTGCCTAGACAAGCTCAGAATTACCCTCCACTGTCTTTCAATCACTAGAGTCTCACACAACTAACTTGTTGGTATATTTTGCTCTTAGTGCTTATCAGCAAGTCTGTGTCAGCAAAGTAGACTATAGAGATTTGGTAGCTATCTTTGCAGATAAATAAACCCACTGCAGCACAGGAGCCCTTCATAGAACTGCTCTACTCACGCTTTTTCCATTATCACTAGATGAGGAAGAGGTCTTGGGAAGTTTCTGCTCTGGCTCTGAACAGTCTGTGTCTACTGAACATGCATCTGGAGGGATGGCGTAGTCACTGTCTGAGGTCACAGAAGACAGAGACATGCCTGTGTTAAAAAAACAAAGATGTTTGTTTAGATTTTTTTATTACATTAGAAACAAATGTGATTAGCAAATCCATGCAGAAAGGATATCTGAATAGGATCTGTGGGAAAACACACATAGATATAAATCCATCAGGAACCAAGTGCTATTTAACATATCAACATAATGACCTATTAGCACAGTGCTAATTGTTTTGTCTTCATAATTAAACTGAGTTTAAGTCACTTGTGAATGAAACAAGAAATAAATGTCTTCCATTTATTATTACTACCTTGTTACATTTTTATTGTGAGGTTTGCTAAAAATCTGAATTCCAGATGTCAGAATTTTTTTTCAGAGTCGGTGAGCCTTAATCCCAAAAAGAAACATAACCTGTTTTCAGTTCTAGGTAATCAGCAATAAAAAAATCAAATTCCACTCTTAATGCATTATAGAAATCTTTGCACAGGGCCTTGAGACAATCGATGTTAAAATGGAAGAAATCCTTTACTGCACTGATAGCTGAGATAAAAACCTAGGTTGAAGATGTCCATGCTGTTTAAGGAAGAAATCTATTTCTAAAAAGCTCATATAAACTGCCTGGTTTTCCAAGCTTCCCAGAAGTTACTCAGTCTTATGCTCTTTGCCTACCTCGTTTCATAGCCCGAGGACTACCTGGTCCACTTCTGCTTCGAGAATCAGACTCAGATGTCCTTGAGCTGGACCAAGAGCTGTCCTCTTCCTCAGATCCCGACGACTCGTCTATAAATGGGCTGTTGCTTATTTGAGTTGCTTTCTGCAGAAATCACCACAACATTCAATCATACCTTGAATACAGGGTATTGGCCATTCCCTTCATATTGTGGCACAGCTCTGCTGGCTTCATCACATTGAAAGCTGTTCTTCCTTAGGTTCTGAATTTTGGCAGACAAATTCTAACAGAAAACTGAATCCCCTCTGTTATTCCTGCCCTCCCCCCCCATAAAACAAAAACCTGAGGCAGCTCAAGGTACAGGCCTTTCCAATTCAGAAAAAGCTGCCAGCAAACAAACAATGCTGCAAATTGACACTGCTGTCTCTCTGACTGCAACCAGCTTTGGCATTGTCACAAAGGCATTTCCACACATGCACATGCTTTTAATTCTGGCACTGAACACCATGTAGCTCTGGTAATAAATAGCAAGCCTTTGGAAAAGATGTCAACAAGGAACCTATGAAGAAGTGACCTGGGCCAGTAACTTTTTTTAAGCAGCACTAATTATTTTTTTTTCAGCTATTTCAAATTTGCATAACTTCTGGGCTTCTGTGATCTCTAAACATCATCTTACGGCATGTTTAGCACATTATGAAGCATCAAGTTCCTGGATGTGAAACCTAGTGGCATTTAAACATTTCCTTTAAAGAATAATACATTACCCCTTTCAAAGTGGTATAGACAGGAGTGGTCATGTTCTTATATATGAGAGATGTGTATAGTCCCGATGTGGAGTAAGAAGGTAACGAAACAGCATCTAAAAAAGGAACAGATATTATAAATTGCTTTCCTTATTTATCCTTCAGTTATTCAAACATAACTGGGGGGGGGAGGTGTTGCGTTGTGTAACTGCTATAAAAAACAAACTCCTGAAATGTTTTGGATGTGAGATTTATAGCTTTTTGACATGCACAATGGTTTTAAGGAGCACTAATAAAATAGATAAATAGTGGTCATGGCCATTAACCCTTTTTAAACTGTAGGTAAAATCTTTTACCTCGGTACTTGGTATAGAAATTTCAAAATCATTTGCAAAGAAAACTGGAGGGAACAAAGTAGAAACTCAGCACAAAGTCAAGATTGAAGTAATACTAAAGAGTGGAGAAATAACCAGGTTTTAAATAGCAGATAACTGAATCTTTATAAAAATACCTTAAAAGAAACATGGTCCTTGGTTAAAAATCACTGTTGGGAAGCCAGTGAGCACTTACTTTTGTTAAGAGATTCCATGGTGAAAGCTTCAGACATCCGTAAACCAGATTTGGCTACAGCATAAATCCTACTTTCCTAAAGCAGCAGAATAGATTTGATGGTAGAAAATTGAAACAGAACAGTTATTTTTCTTCTATGTAGCTTGCCCATAGCCTCCTCGTTTTTGTGTTAGTGCAATAACAGGATAAAATGGTTTACAAAATGCTGAGAAAGACATCCTTGGTTTACATGCCGTACCAATCATTACAAGATTTTTCATAAAATAATTGGCCTTTTGCTAACTTATTTTTTAAAACAGTATTATCAGGGGTCAAAGAAGCTATAGAGAATACTTTTTAATGCAAGACTGTATAAGAAGAGAAAAATACCATTATGAGGCAACTTCTACTCTTCTGTTAAGAGGCCACAGTGAGAAGGTCTATAACGAAAAAAACATGCACTAAAAGATCTACCTAGAAAAGCTGCTACCTTAATACATTATTTACCTCTGCATCACCTGGGTATGGAACTGCAGAATCAGTGACTATTGACACAGTTTATTTTGGATTTTGGGTAAGACATATTAATGTCTATTTTATCTCTCTGATTAATGGCTTTAAAATTTTACTCGGAAACAGGATCAGTAACTTCTGTGCTTGTCTTCTGTTGACTTTCCATCTAGATTGTGAGCGGTACAGTTTTTAGAGCAAAGCCCAGTAAGGCTGTTAAGGTATATAAATAGAGTCATTATTCTCTTCTTTGAGATACATGAAAGAACATAAGTACCTTAGATGGGACATCAAAAAATTAGTCTGATCTACAAAATCAGTGACTGTTTTTCAATGGTAGAAATACTGTGCTTCAACTCAAACTTGCTTCTGGGTTTGTTACCTTAATTCCAATTAAGGTAACAGCCTGTCCTGTCATCAAACAGAGACTAGGGAAGGTAGAGGCAACAAAAATCATAGAAAAGAGGAATGAAAATAAGTTTGTTTCATCAGTAGAAAAAAATTATTCTCTAATTACTTACCCAGGAAGGAAATCGATGTAGTGGAGGAGTTGGAGGTTTGTTGCTACCTCCCTTTTTGGTTGTATCACAAGACTCCTGGGCTTCAGCATCTTGTGTTTCAGTGCAGTTATAGGTGGACACTCCTTCGTCACAGCCAATCTCCATTTTGTCTAAATTTTCGGTGTCTTCTCCATCCACCAGATCAATATCTGTCTCTTGAGGTCTCCATGGACGAATCATGCTTATGGCATTTCTATTTCTACCAAACATTTGGTCTGAACTGAGCTGTGGTTGGCTCAGATGTTTCTTTGTTAAAGTTGAATTTATACTAAATACATTTGGAGTCCATAACTTTGGATGTGGCAAATTTGAGAAAGAATCTGATGGCGTTTTGCACTGCGAACCTGCAGAAGTTGCTAGCACGGGGTGTTTGGGTGTCAGAGCAGGGGTTAGAATGGGGCTTGGGGTATTTGCCTCACTGGATGAGGATGAATAGTCTATCCTCTGTGACTGAAATTTCTTATTCAGTTCATCTGAAGAGCTGTCTTGGTCTTTCTTTTTACTTGTGAAGTCAGAGTTGCACATTCCACCAGGATTGTTCTGGCCCTTTCTTTGGGACCCTTGCTGCCAAGAGTAGAACTTCTTGTGCTGTGTCCTCTGAACACCAAAACTCTCTTCTTCAAATAGAGAACTGCTGTCATCAGAGGCTGTCAAATACATTTCACTTCCCACTCTGCTGTACCTTGCATTCTCTTCAGACATGGGGCTGGAAAGAGTTGATGCACACCTGGATTTCAGTCCTTTCTTGTCTTCTCCATCATCGTCTGAGCTCCAGTCACTGCCAGTCATGAAGGAGCTCTTTGACATGTCACTGTCTATATCTTTGGACAAATAGCTCATCCTTACATGTTTGTTTTGCTCTGAACCAGAGGAACTTTGCTGCAGTGACTTCTGACATTTGTCTGTCTTGTGGGCAGGACCAGCTAAGGTAGCTTCCAGGATATCCTTGTCTAGACGAGAAATACAATGAGCATGAGAAAATTACTTTAGCAAACATGACTGCTCAAAGCATTTTTCATCAAGTCTGCAAATACTTAAGCAGTTCGTACTGTCAACTGTGTGAATACATGTAATTTAATATTATAAATAACCAACAATAAAAAAATTATTATATATGTGTATTTGAATGCACCTGAAGTTGCAGTGGTGTTGGCCAAAAAACTCTAACAAACACTACTCAAATTTTTAGCCAAACTAAAATTGACAATAAAGATAAGCTGAGAGGAGCTGTATTATAAGGTAAATCACACCTGTATGAAAACAAGGAGAAAAAAAAACCCCAAACTCAAATTCTTAAGAGGGCATAGAAATTCAACTGTTTTATTAAACTATGGAAAACTAAAGTTCAATAAGAGGTTGTCAGAAAAGATTCACATTAATGGCTGAGCATTTTTACACTGTTAATGCACAGCAATGTCTTCAGTAAGCTATTACTGTACTCCCAGTGGCCAGTGCTTTTTATATACAAGAGAGGTTCATGAAAAATTATTAGAGGGAGATATTATTTAAAATAGCTTTGCTTCTGCTGCTCATTTTTACCTAGTTTTGCAAGAGGGCCAGAGTTTGCAGCATCTCCTCCTGAGATGAATGTGCAAGAACCAGGAGTTTTCTGCACAGACACCTGGGATGGTTAATGTTCAATAGTTGTATGAAATTAACGTGGATTGGTTAAGCCAATGGTTTTATTTTATTCCCCATTAAAGTAAGGAAGTCACTGAAGGTGACAGGTTTTCATCTAGGCAGGCCTAAGTAGTGGCCAAGTACCTTGCTCGGTTTTGCCTTCAGCATAGTCTGAGTGTTTAGACTCAGACTTAAGAGATTGTTCTGGACTTCTTGCTCTATTTGAAAAGCATCCAAAAGTCAAACCACTAAGTCGCTGACAGTCTCCAGGTTTTTGTGTTGCAGGAACAGATTTCTTGTCCGTAGCTTCTGGAAAACAGTAATTTTGAAACCTCTGTGATTTAGAAATACATAGAATTGCTGACAATCAAAAAATAGCAACGAAACAAAACAATCCAGTTTCTTTATTAACAGACAGTTAACAGAGTTTAAAAGATTCATATTGTGTATGTACAAATTTTGTAAATACTATTATGCTTATTATGTGTCCATACACAGACATGCACACACACATGTACATATCCCCCTCCCCTTTTCTAAATGTTGATGTATGTCTGTATATCCATGAGATACATTATCAAGAAATGAGGGCTAGGTAGAAAATAAGTTTTTCTTTCCCATATTTACATTTTACAATTGTTAAATTAACTGTACCCACTGGGAGAGGAGCCTTGTGACACTGATTATAAGAAAATGTGTATTTTAAAATAATGTGCATTAAATCAATCCAGTGCTAGGACCACCTACAACGTCAGAGCCTTCATGTACAGTCACTCTGATGTGACTCATAGCAACTGCAATCTTTGTGATTTCACAGAATATTTCAGTTATGTGGATAGATAAATTAAACAGGGAATTGGGAGATGTATAGAGAAGTTTTACAAAGATGTGTGTATTTACCTTGCAGCTTAGATTGTACTGTTTTCATCTCTTTGCTTTGCTTTTGGTTGATCAAGCGAAGGTTCTGATTCTCCACCTCTAACTGAAAGCATATAAATGTCATTTTATCCAGGGGTGAAACAACTTTTAAAATCATCACAGTATTTAGATTGTCTCTGAACTTGTCTCTATCTAAGGATAAAGTTCATTCAAATAGTAAGATCCACTCTGCTACTTAGAATCATAGAATCATCAGGGATCAGAAGGAACCTCAGAAGATCATCCAGTCCAATCCCTCTGCCACAGCAGGACACCCCAACCAGGTCCAGGCACGTTTAAAACATCTCCAGAAAAGGAGACTCCACAAACCCCCACAGGCAGCCCCCTGCAGCACCCCATCTCCCTCCCTGGGAAGAAGTTACAGAATCGGTGAGGGTTGGAAGGGACTACAGGATCATCCAGTTCCAACCCCCCTGCCATGGGCAGGGGCACCCCACCCTAGAGCAGGCTGGCCAGAGCCTCGTCCAGCCTGGCCTTAAACACCTCCAGGGACGGGGCCCCAAACATCTCCCTGGGCAACCCATTCCAGGCTCTCACCATTCTCACAGTGAGGAACTTCTTCCTCACATCAAGTCTAAATCTACCCATCTCCAGCTTTGCTCCATTCCCCCCTAGTCCTGTTGCTACCTGATATCCTAAAAAGGCCCTCCCCAGCTTTTTTGTAGCCCCTTTCAGATACTGGAAGGCCACAGTAAGGTCACCTTGGAGCCTCCTCTTCTACAGATTGAACAGCCCCAACTTTCTCAGTCTGGCTTCATAGGAGAGTTGCTCCTTCTCTAGTGCTAGTCTGTTCTGCACAATGAAATTCCCTGCCATGGTAATTTGCTCAATTTTAAAATTATTCCCTCACCCAAGCAAGCCCAAGACTACTTTAAAAGCCTTAATTATTAAGAGAAAAGCATCACAGAATCTTAGATTCACAGAATACTTTGGGTTGGAAAGGACCTTTAAAGGTCATGTAGTCCAACCCCTAATGCCTCCTACCATTCCACAGCAAAGACTGAAATAATAGGTAAGAAAAACTTTATCTAGAACAGAAGACCTTCTCCAGGAAGATAAAAACCGACAACCCACTATTAGGAGAAAGAAGATGTTGCTTCAAACTCCTGCTCTGAATTAGACAAAGAGAAGAGTCAAACTTTTATATCAAATCATACAGAGGGGAGCCTGCAGTTCTCACTGGGTGACACCTACCCACCTCTGTGGAACTAGTTTGATGTTCTTCATGAACTAAATACTGGATTCTGTCCGAATATTTTCAAGATAATTTTAGCTAAATGTAACCGCATTTCAGTAAATTATTAAAAGAAATAAACCCAACCTTCACAGACCGCTAATAAATCTTACTAATAGTTTCCAACTTTAAAAATAGTAATTTGTTTTTTAACTTCTTCAGTGAAGGCAAAGTCATTCTTATCTTACCACACAAGAGAATTAAGGGAGACAACTGGTTTTGTTTGAGAACAGAACCCCTGAAAGTGTCCATGGCAAAGAGAACATTATCAAGTTCTTTTTCTGCCATGCTCAGCAGGCTTAGGTCGGCTTTCTGGGGATTATTCACACTTTAGGCATCTGCTTGAGCTAGCTCAGTTTGCCAACTAATCTTTCCCAATTAGTGGAGATAAGAAAACCTTCTAGAGAGCAGCTCTGGGCCCTTTCTCCATAAAGAGGACCCATACCAGCGGACTTTTAACAATTGGAAAGCCTTAGGGATACCCAGTCACACTATTTTCGTTTTAGGTATTATAGCAAGAGTCCTACCTCATGAAGCTTGACTGTCACCCACTCTTTTATTTTAGCTGCTTTTTCTTCTATGATTTTTGCTTCTTGCAGTCTTACTTGCTTCTGGAAAAAAAAATTGACATAAGCATATTTTTCATGTTAGTCCGTCTGAGGAGTATCTTCTCACAGAAATCCTAAGGTTGCTTGAAGTCATTCAGTCTTCTGGGCAATATACGGTTATTTCTTTTCATTAAAAATGATGAACAGGCCCTTCAGTTGCTCTTTACTCAGGGAAAAATGAAAGGATGAAGAAATCTTTCCCCTCTTAAAAAGTTACATGTTCTTTTAAAGGAAGGCAGAGCACAATTTGCAAGTGAGTAAACCAAATTCAAATGATCTACTTCTAATGGAAACCTCCATGCTAAATCATGGTAAACTTTTCCTGATCATTTATTTTCCTCTTGCATAATTAAGAAGGACATTGCTGCTCATCTCTTGTAACACAATTGCTTCTAACCTGTTCTTCAAGCTGTTGCTCCAGTTTTTGAATTATGTCATTTTTGTCTTGTATCAGGATCTCCAGATCTTGACATCGCTTATACAACCTGGTTTCTGATTCGCTTGTTTGAACATTTGCTGCTTTTAGTTTTTCTTCCATGACCTGCACCTGTTAGAAAGGCCAACGTATGACTTTAAGAAACATCATTAAGTCCAAGTTGAAGGCAGTAACTGTATAACACAATGGACTGTTAAAATTGCTCCTGTACTCAAGATTCAAGATAAGATTGAAAAATTCAGGAGCCTATTTGAGAAGAAATTCCACAGTTCCTTATGTCTCCGCGTGCATCTAATGCCAAGAGGGCTGAGACCTGACACAGATTTGTCAGGATCAGTGAAGGGCTTCTGACTTTGTAACACACAAACTGTTACAAACTCCAGTACAGGAAGAATGTGCTTTATGATAGGGAGTTGCTCTTAAGTTTATTAAACAATCTCTTCATAAATAAACAGTTGCACAGTATAAAAAGTCTCAACCAATTATCAGCCGCATTCTAAAAACTTTCAAGAAAGCACTTGGCTTGTAGTCAGGAATGTTTTCTAGCACCAAATTAGTGTATGAACATTTTTATTCTTACAATTTTCTGTCTGTCTCATGGTCAGACAGGAAGGATTTTTAGTGAATACCAGAGATATGTTCATAGAATGTCTGCAGCAGCTTTATTAAAAGGAATATTTAGCTAAATATTTAGCAATGATCACATCCTTCAGATGTCATAACTTCTACAACAAGAAAAAAAGACACAGAATAATCCTATTTAGTGACTCTAAATAATGTTGCTCTATTTTCTTACAGATTTGCTATAACAGGTCACTGTTTCCTTTTTCTTTTTATTTGCATTATTTATGACTCATGAAGAAGCTCTTAACCTGTATCTATTTTTGATTTGTACTGTTAGCCTTGGCCTTCTTGAATTGAACTGGATCAAGGAGTGGTGATAGGACATCTCTGGTAAATCAACAGCTGAAAAAAGAAATTGTTAGCTCTTTGGAAAGGCCGCATCTGGAGTATTGTGTTCAGTCCTGGGCCTCTCAGTTCAAGGACACAGAGCTGCTGGAGGGCGTCCAGCATAGAGCAACGAAGACGATGAACGATGTAGAACATCTCCCTTAGGGGGAAAGGCTGAGGGAGCTGGGTCTCTTGACTTGAAGAGGAGGCTGAGGGGTGACCTCAGTAATGACTATAAATAGGTGAGGGGTGAGTGTCAGGGGGATGGAGCCAGGCTCTTCTCCAGGTCATCTAGTGGTAGGATAAGGGGCAATGGGTGCAAGCTGGAACAGAGGACGTTCCATATAAATATCAGAAGGAACTTCTTCACATTGAGGGTAATGGAGTATTGGGACAGGCTGCACAGGGGGGCTGTGGAGTCTCCTTCTCTGGAGATGTTCAAGACCTGCCTGGCTCTGTTCCTGTGCGACTTGGTCTAGGTGATCCTGCTGTGGCAGGGGGATTGGCCTTGATGATATTTCAAAGTCCCTTCCAATCCCTAATGATTCTATATATATACCTGCTGAAAAGCTCTCTCAGCTTGGCGATCAGCATCTATAACTTGTTTCTCAAGCTGCTGCATCTGTAGATACAGAAAAAAGAACAGAAATACTACAGTTAAACATATTTACATGGTCAGTTTTGAAAAAGACAGGTTATGAGCAGGAACATACAAATGAATAAAGAAGACTAAAACAGTATGTCAGACAGGGATGATGATAATTCTTCATTCTGACTATATTAGAACATTGTTAAGATTCTTCTCAGAAAAAAACCCACGAAACATCTTTTCTTCATAGCATAGTTTTGTGGCTGCTATTTATTGTACTATCTTTGCTCCCTGCTACTAAAAAGCGTAGAAATTCCTTTGACCATAGCCCTGGAACTTGCCTCATACAGTCTCACAATCTTATAGGAAGTGCTAGGCTCCTTCATATCCTTAGAACTGGCAAGAGTAAAGGGTACTTGGTACACTGTTCAATTTGGCTGCTACTTTAACTTTTGGGAGGAATGGTCCAGACTCCTCCACCCTGTGTGTGAAACAAGGAGGTACATGTCCAAAGAGGCATGGTGGACTGTGGTGCTCCACAGAAAAAAAATCTGAAAAGCCACATGAGAAATGAAGACAGAGACCAGCACAACATGAGAGACTGCAGGTCACTTCTGAGTGTGAGAGACCCTGATTCATTCCTTTATATTGATGCCTAATAAATCCAGGCTCAGCCTCTGCCTTGGAAAACCCCTGAATTTTCCATGATTCATCGTGAAGGCTTTTCCAACAACATGGAAGAGATGAGGCCAGAAAGCAAGATTTTGTTTACATTTTGTTCCATTTTGTTAAGGGCTCTCTGGTTCGATTTCAGCGAACAACAGAATTGTGGCTTCTTTAAAAAGTAAACTGTGGTTTGAAATAACACTAGAGAATATACAAGGTATTCCACAACTTAGGGTTTTCTTTGCCGATTCTCATGAACACATAGCTCAAACCTCAGCTCATCTGAGGAAGATGAAACATCAAATCATTTATCCTGGGATACCAAGTATTCATCTTCTAAATAGTTCGTAGAAAACCACAGGATACAAATAATGCAAATGAAAACCTTTTATTCCTGCTCCAGTTTACTACTTGGTTTTCAAATAATCACAGAATCATCATTCTGGTGTGTTTGTACTTGGAATCTGGCATCATTCAGTTTCTTTTTTACTTTTTTTTATTTATCAATCTTATGGAACAATTTTGTGTACTTTTAGAACCTCATCTAGACAAATTGTCATTTTCCATTGGTCAAAAACTGCAAATGGAGAAAATAGCTTTTCACTAACAGTACCTTCTCACACAAGACAAAAACCTTAAGACCTCAACACACCTTTGACTCAAGACCAATAAATACTTCCCAATATATATGGTTATGTTTGGGTCCCCAGAGATGTTTTTCAGGAACTTTTTTATGGAAATGATGGTCCCAGTCATTCATGCAGACAGACAGACAGGTTGAAGAGTCTACTTTGTTCCTCTCTGGTCACATGTATTTAATTTCGTGTTTATATATGAAAAAAAACCTATGTTCCTCCAACGTTATTGCAATGGAACTGCACAACGTGCCTCTTGCACCACTGCACTAGGAACACTATAATACATTTGAGTAGACTACATAGGACAAAGAGTGAGATTTGAATAAAGCTGTTTCTAAGCTGAATGTAAACATAGGAGCCAGAGGAGCTGCAAGAATAGTTACCTAGCAAAATAGCGTTTGGAGACTAAAAATGGAAGAAGGAGGTTTATTTCTGCCTCTTTAAGAGTTGACTATTTCAAGAAGGCAGGCTAAGAAGCTCTGTGTGAGTTCACAACACAGAGATGTTAATCAGCTTCCTGACAAAAACTAAATGTGACATTTTTATTTCGAATTTTTCTAAAGGGTCTTTCATTTATTTTTAGGAGGCTGCTCTTAGAAAGGAAGCACTCTTATTATTCAGCAAAAATTGGAATACCATAGTTACCAAATACAAGCACTTCTGCTACAGTTAAACTGGACAAGATCTCAAGAACTTGAGTTTATATAGGTTTGTATCGCAACAATAATGAAACTTTACAAAATATATTCTTTTTCCATTTTCCTAACTGATATACACAATGATTACTGAAAAGTAAGATTCACATCTACACTCTACCTGCTTTACTACTCTATAAGCCTGTGAATTAAAAAGAGAGCATTCTGGAGGTTACCAGACTTGTTGGGCAAAAGTTTGGAACTAGTTCCAAGGAATTTCTTTTCACCAAGAAAACCCGACCTTGAACCTTCTTAAGTTAGTAAGAAGTTTTGTAACAATGATCACAGTGTTACTGAGATAGAGAGAAGGTGAAAATATGTGATGGGACCAATTGTTTAAATCAAATCTGCTTCGAACTCATCAAGCATAAAATGCAGCAGCAAGTTCTCTTTGCCCAGGGACTACAAAGACAATTTCAGACCATGGATAAGTATCTGAAGTTGCTCAAATGAAAAAAATTAAGTACTAACTGAATTTAACCTCACAATGGAAGTGGCAGGTAACTGTAGCCATGTCCATATGTGAAGGCAAAGCTCAGTGGGCTTTAGAGAAGCAGAACTCTAACCTGCAGCTACAACTTGACTACTGATGACCAAGTTGACTCCATACAGAAAGTGATCTGATAACCAGGAAACTGTTGAATTAGGCCTCTGTCCCACTAACTTTCTATACATCTATATTTATCGCTAGTATCACTGGGATTAAATCTGCTGTTAGGGCAGACAATTCTTGAATCAACTATGGTCCATCAAGTACCAACAGACAGAAAGCTGGCTTCCCAAGAGGAACAGAGAGGGCTAGCATGTCATTTGTAACATCTGGTGCATATATTTAAGCTTAATTTTTATTATGTTCCTGATGAAAGCACTTGAAATCACCCAGTTCAACACAGCTTTTGTAAGGAATTTTCTGGTCACACATCTAAAACAAAGGTATCAGCAGAGGCAGAGAAGTAGAGACCATGACTTTAACGTGTGCTTTCTCCTTTTCTTTTTAAATGCAAAAAACCCCTTAGCATTTTCAGAAGCTGTACTAGATGTCTTCTGCATCAACCAGCCAAACGATGGAAACCAGCATCTATTGTTAGAAACAGATTTGTTTTTAAACTTAGAAAGGAAATAACCACTCCACATCTGACACTCATCAAACTGAGCTATTTTTGTTCCAACAATGAGCAGAGAGATGCCACATGTGACTAAATGCTTTGAAGAACGATGGCAGCAATGGTTCTTGACTTGACCAGTTAAACCTCACAGCCAAAACACTGAAAGTATAGATATGGAAAATTAAGTTACTCATTATTTTACAGTAAACAACATAATTTGTAAATTAGAAATCAGCATGTGCCATGGCCACTGTGGATGCCCCAGACCTGGAAGTGTTTGAGACCAGTCTGGATGAGGCTGGTAAGAGGTGTCCCTGCCCATGTCAGGAAGTTGGAACCAGACGGTCTTTAACATCCCTTCCAACCCAAACCATTCCGTGATTTTGTGATTGAAATTAGGACACCTAGGAAACACACATTACCACATGTGCAAGGAGCAAAAGATGATTCCAGAAATATAGTAAGACAGCACAGTGCAGTTTTAAGACATGATAACAGGTATTTAAAGCCTGAAGATGGAATGAAAATCAAATACATAAATTTCTAAGAGTAAAAAGACTACTCTCCATAAAAAATGGCGAAGAAACCCCCAAACTTGTAGCTCCTCCAAGTGAAATGCTAAACAAATATTAGATGAGCTGAGGATCTGCACAGGTGGCTGTCCACTATTACAACAGCTTCCACAGCTTCCATCCAGTGGAACAGAACCATCTCAGATAGAACAGAACTGATGGCCTCATCTCCATACTACGATCCTCATCCTGTGGCCTCACGCTGAGGGCTCTGCAGTTCATACTGTTACCCAGAGTGGCCTCTACAAGAACAACTAATTTATTGCTTCCTGAGTCTGTCTTTTTTTTTCTATCTTCAGCCTCCTTAGAATGAAAAACAATGAAGCACAACCCCCACTGTTACAAGAAGGCATGTATTACATTTAATAATAGAGGGGTAAAAAGCAAATTATAGGGGAAATGGTGTAAGTATTAAAAAGGTGTAAAGTCTCAAGCCGTGTAAACTTTTAACATATATTCTCTTGAACTCTCCTGTTCATGTTTTCCTAAATGCATGTGAATTTTTATCACAAGTTTTGTAAGAGCAAATGAAATACTGAAAAACTACCTTAATTTTGATAAAGTTATT
This sequence comes from Upupa epops, assembly GCA_013397515.1. Lineage (NCBI taxonomy): Eukaryota > Metazoa > Chordata > Aves > Bucerotiformes > Upupidae > Upupa > Upupa epops. The sequence continues at coordinate 41,774 of VZRI01014454.1, forward strand.
ACTGTGGTACTTTGCTCCCTGACACTTTACCCGTTAGTATAAAATAATGAGCCTCAGCACTGCAGAAAATGAATGTGGAGACATTCATGTGTACGCTGAATGTGTACGCTGGAGAGCCCATAATGAAAATATGGGATAGTGCCACATTCAGCACTTAAAGGATCTAATGAAACTGAAATTCAGTGGAAGGTGCCTAAGTGGACATTTAACACAGCTCCATAGTTCTACCAGAAGAATTTTTCAGTGATAGGAAACCATTAACTTCATCCCTGATGCTGCTCACTTATTTTAGGTGAAAAATGTATGAGAAGAATAAGGGTCATCAACTTTTCCTATGCCTAGTTAGGAGCTAAACATTCAATAAAATACTGTAATCTTTTCTTCAAGAATTTTTTTTTAATAGTAAACTCTTCTTATGCGTAAGACTCAGGCCGCATTAAAATAAAAGGCTTCTACTTAGAGCATAGCTCCACAGCCTTCCTAAATTTGGTGTACTAGGGATACATTCTACATCATTCCTTACATTCCTGTAAAGACCTCTCCCACTCCCAGCAGCAGCTTCTGCTTAAAACTTCAACAAGGTCTCTTTATTTGCACATTAGGTTTATAAATATGGACTCTCTACTTGGCAAAAATGAAAACAAGTAAAAAACCCAAACAAACAACCATTGAATGGATCCGTTTTCTGCAAACATTGTATGTTTCTTTGCTCTGCTCTCTTCTCCCCAAGTTCACTAAGAAATAGAAGCTTTGAAGAATAAAACCTACTGAGGTTCATAGCTGAGCACTTGCTACACTTGAACACTAAATAGGTCTTTTTCCTAAATTAGTATACATCTCTTAGAAAAATATACCAATGTCTTCCCATGATCATTTTTTGCAAAGATACTTGGGTTCTAGTGGACAGAAAATGTATTTCAACAGATTCACTCCCCAAATACATTTCCAGAAGCACACAGGTCGCAGATACATATACTGAGAAAAGAGAGATTCAGGCAAACTAATTAAAAACTGGGTTTGGACTGGTTTAGAAAACAAATATAAAAGCAAAAACCCAACAGCAGTTTCTGACTTGTCGTACAGATAATGTAATTTGGGAGGGAGTGATCGATAGAAAATTTAGGAAGAACAGAGGAGTTTAAACACAATAAATTTTAAAACACCAATTAATTTAAATAAAACATTAATGAAGACATGACTTCAGTGATTGTCTTAAATGCACCTCATACTCTTTATTTGCCTTGTTCTGTCTGAATGCCACAAATATTAACTTCCCTGTTGTAAAAGTTATTACTAGGTACATATTTTTCTCTGCAGGACTGTTGCCAGTAGGTTCTTATTTGAAAATAAGCTTTTCTTGATGGCAAATCTAATGTGTGACATTATTTCACAGCACTGAAACGTATTTGTTTTCCAGATATTTCTTTTTAAAAAAGCTTCTATTTCCTCATGGAAAAAAAATCCCAGTATTTGTAATCTTAAACCAGAACATGCAATTGCCTCCCATCATCAAATAAAATAATTTATACAGCATTAAATTTCATACCAAGAGACCTACCTTTTCCGCTAACAACTCTCTGATCTTGCTTGCCTGGAGACGAAATTTCATTAGCTGTGACTCCAGAGTTAAACATCTTTCTTTCCAGTTTATGGTACCTTCTGGCTCTGAAATTTCAGCCATATTTATGCTGGAAAAAGACAGGGGAAAAAATCACCACATCAAATGGAATTTGTATTTAATGTCTGACTTTTTTTTCCTCATATACACAGTAGCTTATTTTATATAAATTTCAAGAATACCCCCAGATCTAATGCATGTACAGCTTCATAAAATTTGGTTTAAAAAGCACAAAAAAGGCCTAACTAGAAGATTGCTGAAATCTGTGTGGATAATATTTAGATCTTTCAGAATTTAATGGCTTCCATTATTTTGGGGTTGCAGGATGTTTTCTTGGTGAAGCAGAGACGTCACATGTTTTAACCTTAAGTTGCCCTTCCTTTAGAGAACTGAGCTTGTGCTAAGTAAATGCCTCATGTAGGTGAAATTACTTGTGAGTTAGTAGCCACATTTGGTTTCATGCACAAGTTTAATGTTTGGACTCTTCAAAAAGTTAGTTGAAAATTCTCATGCTTGATCGGATTTCTTTTAAAAACTGATATCCTTTACAAGATGTGATGGGGAGTTTGTGGTTCCAAATGTAAAGGTCCCAGAAGGATCCCCACATGAAAAAACAGTCCCTTTACATTTGCCCTTGCTGATCTCAGGGTATCTCTGCTTTTATCTGCTCATGCCTTCTGGAAATTAATTTCAGTGACCTTCTGGATGAGGACTGCTGGAAAAATTATTCAGGACGAGAGCTGCCTCATCACGGTTTGAGTCTGAGAAGCCAAGAAAATCATCTGTGTGTGTGCAGTGGGACTGGGCTCGGTTCTCTTCTAGCTATTTGCAGATGGCTTAGTAAGAGTAAGTGGATGGCTGAATGTAACCATTTAGTCCAAGAAGCTCCCTTGTGAGCACAGGACAGCCTGGCCTTTGCAGGGCTCAGAACACATAGGTTTGGCTTTGAAAACAAAGCTTAAATTCCTCATAAAGATTCAGTTTTTCTCCGAAATAGCAAACATCCATAAAAATAACAGACAGTGGGAGGCAGCTGAAAGATCACAACAAACCAAAAAATGAGTCACCATAAGGTTAAGCTGCATGTTCTTCACCTTTGTCATGGGCAATGAGACTGTGACAAGTAACAGTAGTAACATTCCCAGTATGGTGGAAGAGGCTGGCCCAGGGAAATTGTGCTATTATCAATGTCTATTATGCAACTCCTCAGCAGGGATTTAGAAATTACATCTTTGAGAACTGTCTCCACATAAGCCTTGCCTTCCCCAAGCTCTCATCAGCTATAGGGGAAGGGCATACCAGTTTATCTTTTTCACTGTTCCTGACACCAAGAAAAGAGTGGCAAGAGAGACCAAAGTCACAAGGAGGATTCCAAAAAGTCCTTCCTTACCTTCTATTCAATGCATTAGTGTTTTCTAGCTGGCTTCTACATTTTCAATGCCTCAATTTACTCTCAAGCTCATCAAGCAGGTGAAAGAACTGTTACTCACAGCTTTTCTTTCACATACCCTAATTTTATGTTCCTTTCATTCCATAGCTTAAGTTATAAGAAGTAGATCATCCCATTCACTTGTCTGAAGGTGACAGTTTCATTCTTGACTCTCTCTTCCTCTTGGTCCTGCAGGCTGTGATGTCTGAGGTTATGACCATCCCTACTCAGGAATCCCCCACTGAGGAATCCCCACGGAATTAATGGGATTTAAGCACCTTATTAAAATAGTTTCCTGAGCCACTCCTAACAACACTCAAATTCTAAACTTTAAGCACAAAATTGTTCGAACTGCAAGCCTTCTCGGTGACCAGTGTCTTGTACCACTTCCCCTCTTCTTTCAAGCTAGGCGGGACTTTCCTGGACTGTGGGGGATCCAGTTTGTTCACTGTTGTCCTGTCCCTTATCCTTGATTTTCTCTGATTGTGTGAGTGCCAGCATTAAAGGAGGCTAAGATGGCACTTGCAAGCAGCTTCTACTTTACAGCAGAGACGGAAGTTTCAGCTGCACATCCATTCAGGGTTCTGCACTTTCCTATGGCAATGGCAATTTCCTATCAGACTGTCCATTACGGATTATTTTTACCATGTTTTGCCTTTTGGACTAATTACAGCTCCATAAGACAAAGAGAAACTCAGCCAACATCTGGTTAACAGTAGGATATTTCAGTATTTGTGGCAGTGAAAACCCAAATGGATCAAGCAGTGAAAGAATTTTTGTTTTTCCGTAGGTCACAATATTACAGGGTGGAGTTAAAAAAGTTTGTCTTTCAACAGACACAGCATGTGAGTCGATGGATTTCTGGCAGTGCACAACACGTCCAGCCAGGCTGTTTCCCAACATCCAGGCTAATTAATATTCCCCTCTAGAAACAGTTGCAGATAAGGAGTTTGCAAAGAGAGTTTTCTTTTTTTAATTACTGGGGGCTGTTTGTTAGAGATTCTAATAATATTTTTTGCATTTTCCAATAAGCCATTGGGTTCTGGCAATATTTACAGGCACATAATACACTGTTTACAATTGCAGAGTGAATGATCTTACTTTGAATCAATGACTTCCTGTTCCTTGCTTCATTCCTCAAGGGAGGAATAAAAAAATTAGTTCATCTCTCTTGTTCAAGTTCTCTGAATCAGCAGTGAACCTACACAGAGTCCTCCCCTTCTTCCTGCTCCAGTTCCCACCACAAAGCCCTCTGAACAGAAGTGGGTTTTTTTTTAAAAGTAAGAGCACATTAAACCAGTAAGTTCTAATTATGTTATCAAAAATTAATTGAGACAAGTTTGACAAGTCTGCGAAGAATCAATCTTTCTCATTTTTTTAAGTCTATAAATCTCTTTCTTCTTAGGCTTCAAGAAGCCAGAATGTCACGTTTTCCCCAAAAAGGGTTTGATATAATTTCTGTGTCTTTGCTGTCTTCTTGGAAATTATCAAAATACCTTTCCGGGGGAAGGAGGGAACCATGTTCCACCTTTTGAAGCCCATAAAAAAAAATATGACATATTCCTGACTGCACTGTCAGTGTTTTCCTCTGTTTTTAACAACACTGTGTTAAACCAAACACTTCATATTCCATCCTTATATTCTGTAGGTCCTTCCTCTGCTGGAGAAAGTCCTTCTTGGGAAGTCCTTCTGCCGGAACATGAGCAGCTTTGCGCTGTATGTGGTGGGTTCCCTCCACCATCCTAAAATGCTCATCAGCATTTGGACTGCTCCTTTTCAATTCCAAGCACCCTTTTACTGCCCTTTTCACCCAAACTCAACACTTACAAGTACTTTTGGAGACAGAAAAGTTGGACTAGAGAAGGGAAATGATGAGACAGAGTAGGACCTGTTTGGGAATCAAGGAAGCCATTCTCAGGCCTGTTGCTGGCCAGGGCCCTTCTTACTCATGTCCAAACACTAGTAACTTTATTTTCCGTTTGACTCATTTTGCATAATTCTGTGCTCAGACAAACTGTAGCCTAAAGTGACTGAAAAATTTCTTCACAGTCTGATGTTCCTGTGCGACTTGATCTAGGTGGTCCTGCTCTGGTGGGGAATTGGACTAGATGATCTTTCAAGGTCTCTTCCAATCCGTACCATTCAGTGATTCTGTGATTTACAAATGGCTCTTCTGCACTTTCCTAGTTATTGATGAGGTCATTCCCGTGAAGCAACATATCAGTCAGGGCTCCCCGGTTCCAGTACTGGGTGCAGACCACTGCAGTACTGGAACCTGATTTCCTGATTTCAGGGCCCAGGCTACCCCCTCCCAGCTCATCCCCATGTGCATGCCTGCTCTGCTCCCACGGATGTGATGGAACCATTGGTGAGACCCACAGAGTGTTGCTGATCATAGAATCAGAGAATGTTTTGCACTGAGAGACCTCAGAGCTCACTGAGTCCCAATCGCCTGCCATGGGCANGATGAGGTCATTCCCGTGAAGCAACATATCAGTCAGGGCTCCCCGGTTCCAGTACTGGGTGCAGACCACTGCAGTACTGGAACCTGATTTCCTGATTTCAGGGCCCAGGCTACCCCCTCCCAGCTCATCCCCATGTGCATGCCTGCTCTGCTCCCACGGATGTGATGGAACCATTGGTGAGACCCACAGAGTGTTGCTGATCATAGAATCAGAGAATGTTTTGCACTGAGAGACCTCAGAGCTCACTGAGTCCCAATCGCCTGCCATGGGCAAGGACACCTCTCACCAGACCAGGCTGTCCAGAGCCCTACCCAACCTGGCCTTCAACACTTCCAGGGATGGAGCAGCCACAGCCTCCCTGGGCAACCTGTTCCCGTGCCTCAGCACCCTCACTGGGAGGAATTTCTTCCTAAGATCTCATCTAAATCTCCTGAAACCAACCCCTTGTCCTATCGCTAGATGCCCTAGACACAGGCAATCAGCACTATTTAAGCACTCAACATCATCTTACATCCTTTTCCTGGCGACAGCAGATCTAAAACTCGCTATGTGACATCACACTGGGTAGGAAGAATTAATTTTTCTGTAAAATTCTGCAAATATATTTTTAAAACCTCTTAAATCTCAACATCTAGTGTGGATGCTGCCTTCTTCTCGCTCTCCTTTTCTGGGGTTATAGCAGGGTATGGGCACCTCAAGGATCTACAGTACCTTAAACTCATCACTGCCCTGACCCGGGGACACCGCTGTCGCACCCTCTACCGTGTGACGCCACCCGAGCCCCGACGGAGCCACCCGGGGGCACCCAGGGGGCCGCTGCCCTCCCCTTCCCGCCCCGCCGCGGCCCCTCTCGCCCGGGCATAGAGGGATGGAGGAAGGGGGCAGAGCAAAGAGAGCTCAAACCTGATAGAGCGGCCGAAACGAGCCGGGCGCCGTCCAGGCTGTGCGGGGCCCCTCCGTGCCCGCCCTGCCACCCCCTCTGCCCTGAGCGACGGCTGCCGCGGCCATTGAGCGGCGGGCCCGCCCCGGGCGGGGCTAGCCGCGGGAGGAGGACCCAGGAGACCCTGCTCGGGGTTCCCCTGACCTGTATTGTGGCGTGCTTTGCCCGACCCGTTAAACCCCGCACCTCCAAGCCCTTTCTGAATTAAGTATTTTTCCTCGGAATTAATAAATTTTCCTTCATTGGCCACTTCAGGGAACGAATGTCCACGCTTGTCATTATGATCTTCAGCTCAAACATTGGAGCTCCCCGCAATGCGCATCGAACCGTTCAAAGAAGGGCATCTGTCAAGTATCACAAACGGGTTGGAACCCTGTGATCAGTGGGATATTACGGGGCTGGCAGAGCTGCTGTGTCCAAGAGGTAAAGACATGGGGTTTCTAGTAGTTCTAGACAGGGTGAAGGGACAGGTGCACGTGTTGGTGAGTCCTGTGGGCCACAGACTTTTCATCTCTGCTGAAAAGAGCTGTGAGTATGTCTCAGGTAGAGCTAGTACATCTCAGAGCTGTGCCAAACAGCCACAGCTGGGTGCAGCTAGATCTTAGGCAACCAGCCATTTCCATCTATGCTAAAACACTAGTAAAAACTACTTGGAGAAAGCAAGGAATGAGTTTGTTGCATATCTGGCACATAGAGGGGTCCTTCCACTGACCTGGACTGAGATTTTGGGCCTGTATTTTCTTTGGTTTATTATTTAGAGAGGCAAAACATTTTGCAGGTTCTTGCGGCACATGCACAAACCACAATTCACCATTCCCTCCTGTTTAATATAGGTGTGCAGAGTTTTGTGCAAACTGCTGCTCCATCTTGTCTGTGAGTCAGTGAAGGTGCTTTTATATTTTTTAAAAAAGCTCAGATATTCCCCCAACTGGTTATACACACAATTTCATTTTTTTCCTGCTTGGTTCAGAGCAGCCTCTGATTTCCCACTTAGAGACTTTAAGTGATCTTAAGTGATCTTAAAGTCTCTAACCAGCTTTCCCAAAATGGCTTCATTTGCTGCTGCTTTCCTAAGTGCCTCTTGTGGTTTTTAAATGCTCATTGTTGAAGAAAATATTAAAAATATAATTGCTGGTATAGCAACAAGTGAATTGTTTCCTACGAAAGACCTCTGGCCTAGAGCATTCAAGCTAATTAAAAGGAAATTAACTTTAAAATAATGTGCTTAGATTAAAATATTTAACCAAGAGAATAAAGCCAGTGCTTCTGTTCTTAACAAATACTACACAGAAAAATTAAACATGGGTATGTAATGAAAACTTTGGCCATATAATTGAAGAGTGACACATTCTCTCTAGGTACAGCCAAGAGTGAGGAGAGCATTTGAGTGCAAAGTTGATGTAGCTCAGAAAAAGCCAAGGTTAAGGCTTAAGTTCTCAAGAGGGAGATGAAAGCCTGTTCACTGAGTGAGTGTTTCACTTTGTTTTGTGGTTTGACGTTTTCTCTGGTCTCAGATAATAAAAATGCTCTGCAGTCATGCAGCTCTCAGTGCTCGAGAGGCATGAAAAAATATTGTGGTGGAAAGAATAGGAATATTCAGGATTTTCTGTCAACTCTAAAGTTACATAGAGGTTGCTAGAAACTGCATCCAGTTGCTAAAGGGAATAAAACTATCAGTAGGAGAATTGGTACTAGTAGAACGAAATAAAACTATTTAGTAATTAATATGTGATGGGAAAAGCCATAAATCTCTGAGGTACAGCTGCTGAAAACTATTGTAGGTGTAAGAGTGGTCTTGGGAAAAAGAGTTACATCTCCTTGCTGGAAGTGACATACAAGCAGTAATAGATCTGAAGTGGGAACTTGCAAGTATACACAGAAAAGGCATAAACCTAGTGAACAGTAAAAATGAACTGCAAAGACAACTAAGACCGTCTGTTTTCTGTCCCACTACAGAAGTAAGCCAACCCCACAGGAATATACTTCCCTCTCACATGTGGACTCAGGCTCTAGCTGTGGGCTGAGATGCACTTCTGTATTGTTTTTATTCTCCTTAACTGGCTGCAATGCGGGAAAGTAAAGCTTGTAGTTTCTGGTTGTCTTACTAAACAATAACCTCACTCTTTTGAAGTATTATGGACACCATATTGCAAAACGTCTACCGTAGGGTTTGGAAGCTAATCCAGAAAGTGCCACTAGCTCCATTTCAGACATGTTCAAGTTGTTATGAAACCTGTACCTGGAATGTAAAATCTAGGGGTTTATGAGATTTTGCTGACCACATAGAATGGGATTCTGACATGCTGAGTCAGAACTTTACCCCTGTCTTGAGCTTTCTCTAGTGCTCTCTTACAGAAGTAAACATTGCAGCCATTTAAATTGAGGTATTTTAGGCTGGTACGTGCGTCTAAAATTGGAAAATAGCTTCCATACAATACCTCGGGCTTCCAAAATTTTAATTATATGATATCTAATGTAAGCTCATTTTGGTGTGGATCCTTTGAAAGGATGGCATATATACTGGAGACTTGGAATAAGAGAATAGTTTCCCTTGATATTGTTTATACCAATTGAAATTACTGCGGTGTAAACAAATAGTTCATCTGAAGATGCTAAAAAGTATCTTGAACTTTCTGTCCATAAAACAGCTTCAAAGGTTTTGCTTACGTGGCGTAAAGAAAGAGATAGATGATTCGTGTTCTACTCACGCTATTACCATGACATGCTGCTTTTTCAAGGTTGGGCCTTTCAGTTGTATCTTATCCAGAAGAGTCTCCACTGTTTGTGCTTTGGTACCGTTGAGCGGAAGAATCTGTGGTTACTGTGTTATTTATGGGAAAAATAACGGGTTGGGAGAAGGCACAGGGCTTCGCCTAACCAGCACAACCTCTAATTGTTTGGCGCCACAGTGTGGTGAAACTCTATATTGCTCGAAGTCATGTTCAACAAACTGAAGAGACGAGCGATTCGACTGAGCGAACTCGGGCATTGCTCCATGTGGACCAGACATCAATCAATTCTAGCATAGAAGACTAGAATTGACAGCCTAGAGCTTCCAACAATGTGGGTTAGAATGTTACAGAATTATCTTAGAATTTTTTGTCATACTGTATTTCTGTAGCTTTGTTTGAGAACTGAAACACCTCTCTGTGATGGTTCCTTAGAGAAGCTCCTTCATGTCTTTGACCATGCTTCTTCCTCTACTCACGCTTCTGGCAGCCTGATGGTATTAAGGCCCTGGAACGGGTTGCCCGGGGGGGTTGTGGCTGCTCCATCTTTGGAAGTGTTCAAGTTGGATGGGGCTCTGGGTAAGGTGTTCTGGTGAGAGGTGTCCCTGCCCCATGGCAGGGGACTGGATGATGGCTGAGGTCCCTTTCAGCTTAAACCTTTCTCTGATTATGTTTTTAGGTGGGGCTAACACTAAACACAGTGCTCAAGGCATAGGTGTGTGCACACACCGACACGGATGCTTTCTACATCGATTTTGTTCTGTACATAGCAATTTCCAACACTGCAGCTGCTTTTTTTGGTCTCTTTAAGGGGGTTGCAAAGATTAGGTTGGAAAAGACCTTTCAAACTGTCAAGCAGTCCCCCAGCACTGCTAGGGCT